>VWZW01000467.1:11029-69672 GCA_013397115.1 Edolisoma coerulescens
CCCGGCCCCTGTCCCTGTCCCTATCGCTGTCCCCATCCCATCCCGGGGCCGTGTCCCCTGGACAAGCTGTGCCTCTCAGGCTGGCGGAGTGCCAGGGACGTGCCACAAAGCCCTGATGGGTGCTGGGGACATGTCCATGGCCAGGAAAGAGCCTTTAAGCCAGGGATGTCTCTGCCGTGTCCCGCTGCTGGGGACTCTGTCTCCTGCCTGGCCCCAGGTCCTTCCCCCTGCCCGGAGGGTCCCTGGTCACCGCCCTCCGTTGGTGGAGAGAAAAATCGAGCCCCGTGGGACACCAGGGTCCGGCACCGCTGTCACGCGTGGGACAGCAGGGGCTCACCCCGCCGCTGGCCCTGCCACAGCTGCGCCACAGGAGGGGACAGAAGTCCCCCTAGGGAGAGCGCATCCCGTCCGCTGGAGGGACAGAAGGGACAGGAAGGAGGGGGAGAGGACACTTCACTGCCAATCCTAGGCTTCGGGGACCCGTCCTGGGCTGCGAGGCCGGGTGGCCCTAGTGCTGGCAGGGACAGGACCGGATAAACCGACCCCATGAGCTCACCTGCTTCCCCGGGCACTGCTGAACGTGGCGCGGCTTTGCCAGGGTCCTGCCCTGTCCTCCCACGACAGCACAGGGGTCCCCCCATCCCAGCCCTGGGGACACTAAACCCCTTGGGACCTTCAGGGACAGCCAGCTCCGACCTCTGCCCCATCCCGGCACACGGGACTGGAGACAGCAGACCCTGGCACCGACTCCCAAGGGAGCCGCCACCCGCCCGGGATGGAGGGACGGGGCGCTGGGGGACCGGGGACACTGGGAGGGGATGGGGCACCATGGGGACAGGATAGGAACAGGAGCCCCGAGGGGCAGCACAGGCAGGGGACGGGGGACAGGATGGGGATGTGGACAGGGGCCCCAGGGGCAGGACAGGGATGAGGGAAAGGTCCTCAGCGGCAGGACGGGGAAGGGGCTGAAGGCCCCCAGGGATTGGGAACCGGGTCTTCTGGAGCAGGCGTGGGGACAGGGTCCCCAGGGCAGGATGAGGATGGGGAGCGGGTCCCCAGGGGTAGGACAGGGACGGGGTCGTGTCTCACCGGAGCCGAAGCAGCGGGGCCCGGGGAGGCTCCGGGCCAGGCAGCGCCCCAGGGAGCCCATGGCGGCCCCGGCGGGTCGGACCCGGGCTCGGGCGGTCTGCGGAGGCTTTAAGGGCCCGGCCGAGCCCGGGGACGGGTCATGCTTCCGTCCCTCCCCTTAAAGCAGCCGCCAGGGCCGGGATATCCCGGCACGGAGCATCCTCCCCACCCAGCGCATCCCAGCACGGAGCATCCTGATTCGGAAGATCCCGGGTTGGAAGGCGAAGCCCTGCCAGTGTGGGAGCACAGCCCACACCACGCATCCCGAGGGGAGCCAGACCCTGCCACGAACCCAACCTGCCTCGTGCTTTGCCCTCGATGCACCAGGCAAGGAGAGGCCGGGTTAGTCCATGCCAGGCTGAGCTGGGGCACAGGGGAATCCCTGGGAGCAGCCAGGGCAGTGTCCCCCTGTGGGACACAGACCTGCCCTGGACACAGCAGGCGGTGGGGAAGGGCTGCAAGACCCTGGGGCAGAGGAACTGCCCAGGTGGGAACGCCCCCGGTCACTGCTCCAAGCCCCATTCCAGCCCCGAGGCTGGGAAATCACTCTTTACTGAGCTTCCCATGCATCCCAAACTCCAGGGACACCTCATGGAGAGCAGCTTGGGAAAGCCTGGTTGCTTTGAGCCCGTTTCCCAAATCCGTGCTGATTTGAAGGGCTGAGGAGCAACCCAAAGGCACACACGGCTACAAACAGGCTGAGGGGCTGGGCTTGATCCCGCTCTCCTTGTTTCCTCCCTGCCTGCCCAAGGCACAGGGAGTGGGGGGACAGAACCCCTGCCAGCCCCTAGGGACTCTGGGGCCCAGCTGCGCTCAGCACCATGGCAAAAAACACCTCAGTGGTGTCCCAAGGGCAAATGGATTCAACAGGTTGTGGGAAAGAGACTTTCTGCCCCCGAACAAGGGGCTGGGGAAAGGCCCTGTTCCAGGGTTTGCCAGGCCAGGGGGGAAGGGACAGATTGGTGGCAAAGGGGAAAGAGGTTTTAGGACAAGGGGTGGCAGATTGGAACCTGGGCTTTGGCCACCTGGCAGCTGCTGGCATTGGCCAAGGGAAAAACTTGTACTTTCACTCTCCGTCAAGCCAAGAAAGAGAAATAGCAGGAGCCTGGAGAGCTGTGCTGAGATGAAATCCCTCCAGTCCAGCTCCAAAGGGATCTACAGCCAGAGAACTGGCGGAGGAGGTGGCTGCAAGCTTCCAGTGTCCCCCACTGCAGCTCAGGGCAGGGCAAAGCTGCTGCGAGCACCCAGGAGCAGGGCCAGGCTCCAGGGCCAGGCCTGGACTCTGCACTGGCTGTTCATACACCCAGTTACCAGCAGGAAGAACATGGACTCCAAGTTTCATATGGAGACAGTGGTTTGGGTGGGAAGGGACCTTAAAGCTCATCCCATCCCACCCATCCCATGGGCAGGGACACCTTCCACTAGCCCAGGCTGCTCCATGCCCCATCTAACCTGGCCTTGGACATTTCCAGGGATCCAGGGGCAGCCACAGCTGCTCTGGGCACCCTGTGCCAGGGCCTCCCCACCTCCCAGGGAACAATTCCTTCCCAATATCCCATCTATCCCTGACCTCATTCAGCCTAAGGCCATTCCCCTTTGTCCTGTCCCTCCATCCCTTATGAGAAGTTCCTCTCAAATTGAATCTATGAAATATAAAAACAAAGACTGATTTAATACTGCTTCCTGACCACAGACCTCAGGGAAAAGAAATCCTTCTCAGCTGCACGATCAGAGATCCACAAGCCCCACACAATCTGGTCCTGCCTGACTGGTGTCTGGGATTTTACCAGACAGATGCCACTACTGAGTCACTGGGCAGTGGGTGAACTTCAGCTCCAGGCTCCCTGGGAACGTGGGATTTCTTCCTGCAGGCACTTCACAATCGATTCAGACAGAGTCCTGCAGGGAATGAATCGATCACCACAACATGTGACAGAAAAGACAGGAGGAAAACAATGAGGAAACAGCAGAGGAAGAAGCCACCACTGATCTGCACCTTCCAGGAGCTGCTGAACTTGTTGGGATCCTTGTTGGCTGCTCCTCATTCCTGATCCTGGGAAAAGCTGTGGATCACTGCGTGTTCATTTACAGAATGACCTAGAGGGAAACTAACCCAGCCCTGAGTTATTTAAAACAACAAAGTAAGCACTTTATTCCCATTAAGCATGTTGTTTTAGTATCACAATGGAATGATGAGAAAACGTTTAAAAAAAACCCCAAAAAAAGTCTCTAAATCCCCGCCAACATCGGGGAGGTTTTCAAGGCAATTTAAAAACAAAGGGAGTGACAGAAGTGCCAAACAAGTCCGAACGTCAGGAGACTCCTCCTCCGAGAGCTGGGCAGGGCAGGAAGGTGGAATGACACGAAGGTACGAATGTCTGAAGTGGTCTTTGGCGCTTCTGCCTCGTGTTTGATACAGACATGATCTCTCCAGACACCTCCAGATGCAACAAAGTGCTACAGGAGCAGGGGGAAAGCCCCGGGAGAGGGATTTCCCAACAGTCGGGATGCCCCGGGGGTGGGCATTAAGACACATCCTGCCGGCTCCAGCTGCGGCCTCGGGCTGGGGAAGGAGAACTCAAAGGAAGCGGTGGTGGAGCGCGGTGAATCCAGGGCGCGGCCACGGGCAGGACCCCGGCCTGCAGCGCCGGCACGGCCCGGGAGGGGGGGAGAGGGGGCGGTGGCAAACACGATCCGTTCCCCAGGGCATGGCAGGAGTCCAGTGCAGTCACTATAACTTCACAGTGCCGGGGGGCAGGCTGTCGTTGCACAGTCTGTAATAGCGCAGGTCGTTCACCAGCCTGTGCACGTTCTGCGTGAACGAGGGCAGGTCCTGCAAGGCAGAGAACAACTGTGAACAGGCTGACAGCGGGGAACAGAGAGGGACCAAGAGGGGTGAACACACAGGAGCAGATCCATCCTGACCCAGTCTGAGCCCAGGGAACTCCAGCTGCTGGAGCAGAGATGGTTTCAGAGCTGCCTGCAGGGATCCAGGCTCTGCTCCCATCTCCGGCTCCTCATCGTGCAGCGACGCCCGAGAGGAATGGTCATGGAATCCCAGACTGGTCTGGGCTGGGAAGGACCTTAAATCTCATCCAGCCGCACCCCCTGCCATGGGCAGGGACACCTTCCACTAGCCCAGGCTGCTCCAAGCCCCATCCAGCCTGGCCTTGGACACTGCCAGNGGCCAGGTGCAGCACCAATTCCTTGCTGCCCTCCTGCCAAGGCTCCTGGGTGTCACACACTCCCTGACAAAGGCTGATATTCCTGAAGAGCAGTTGCCTTCTAGGGCCAAGCAATTCTCCCAGGGTTCCATTCCCACCCTCACCCTTGGTCTCAAATCCCCATCCCCTCTCTCAGGACAGGGAGCACTCAGTGGCCAACCCTCAGTAAATGGAAGCCACAACCTGCTGCTCTGCCATGATATTCCACACATTTCCTTCCCACACACGAGGGGTTTGCAGGAATTGTGAGCCTTTGAAGGTACTCAGCTGTTGTCCTTAACCCTCAAACATCTGGCCGGCAGCTGGAGCGAGACTTAGGCAAGGACCTGAGCGTCCCACTCTGGAACATGTCAGCCTACCCCAATGAAAACCTCCTCCAGGAAACATTCCCTAACTCCCAGAGCATCCTGCACCTGAGGGATGAGATGGCAGCTCTGCTACCTGCAGTGAGAAATCCTTGGCTGGGGAATGCTGAGCCTGGAAGCATTGGGAACAAAAGGTACTGCCTGGAGACATTCCCAGCTGCCTGCCAGAGTGTTCTGGGGAGGAGGAGCACTGTGCTCTGGGAATCCTGCTCTGCTGCAGCTCCCCTCCTTACCCTGTCCATTTTGAAATTCCTCCCCAGCACGTTCTTCTGGTTGGAGTCCACACCGTCGCAGCTGGCCAGGAACTCGGGCAGGAAGGCGGAGTAGAAGCCATCGAAGTCCACCGAGGCCATGTTGTAGGTGGCGATGCCGATCTCCTCCTGCAGCAGGTCGTGGGACTTGTGCACCAGCACCTGCAGCAGCACGTTCACAAACTGGAACAGCATCGTGGTCCTGAAGATCTTCTGCACAGGGAGAGGGGCACGGGGTTAGGGGACCTCACTCCTCCCACAGGAGGACAAATCCAGCAAGGACAGAGCAGCCACAGCTTCAGCAGCATTGCACTCTGGTGAGCACTGAGATGATTTTCTAAGCCGAGCCAGATCAAAAATGGCTAAAATAAGGTCAATAAGTAGCAGCTTGAAAGTTAACATTGAATTTGGCCACACTTACCTCATGGTTTGGGGCTTCAGGGAGTCCTCAGAGCCCCTTCCAGTGCCTAAAGGGGCTCCAGGAGAGCTGGAGAGGGACTTGGGACAAGGGATGGAGGGACAGGACAAGGGGAATGGCTTCCCACTGCCAGAGAACAGGGTTAGGTGGGATATTGGGAAGGAATTGTTCCCTGGGAGGGTGGGGAGGCCCTGGCACAGGGTGCCCAGAGAAGCTGGGGCTGCCCCTGGATCCCTGGCAGTGTCCAAGGCCAGGTTGGACGGGGCTTGGAGCAGCCTGGGCTAGTGGAAGGTGTCCCTGCCCATGGCAGGGGGGTAAAAGTAAATTAGCTTTACAGTCCCTTCCAGCCCAAACCATTCCATGATTCCATGCTCTGACCCAAGTTTTAAGCATTGGCAAAGCTACCAGCATCAAGTCCCACTCCAATTCCAGCCAGGTGCTGGAATTCCCCGCACAGGGCTCCTGGGAGACAGGGAATGTGGGAGATGCCTGGAAGTCTGCTCCAGGTGCCTGGAACACATAGGGCTGCCCTTCAGGTATGACCATAGATGAGAAACTGTAAGCTCTGCTTTCCCAGGATGAGCAGATTCCCTGGATTCCTGATTTAACCCTTCATGGCAGCAGCTAACAAGGGTAGGTTACAGGGCCTAGAGGATGGGTCCAAAGAGAGATAGAGACTCCCACAGGGCAGTGACCTGGGAATACCAGATACCTGCTGCTGCCCAGGGGCGAATGCTGGGGGCACTCACTGTCCCACTGATGATCCCAGTTCCTACTTCCCCAGACAAACCTTACTGTCACTGTGTGTTCTCACCGGCAGAGGAGGGAACATATCCAGGCTTTGCTTGACTGCAGCTGGGATCCCTCCCATTCCCAGTATCAGGGGGGTGGTAACCCCATTCCAACCACCTGGAGCACGGCAACCACGCAAAGGCTGTGGCACAAAAGCCCCAAATCCTGACCTGGATTTCTGAGTAGTTTCAAACCAGTCCCAGGACAGCTCCCACCCCTTCCCATGCACAGAGAGCTCGGGCTCAGGCAGGACCCACCTTGTGGTACAGCTTCTGCTTCGTGTTCAGCGTCTCCAGGTAGAAGAGGTTCTGCTTGAACAGGTGAATGTCAGGCTGCAGGAAGGACTGGCCAAAGGCCTGGAACAAAGCACAGTTGGAGGAAGGGGATGGAGACCACCACAAACATCAGACCTGCCAGGCAAAACAGCAGCATTTTCACCCTGGCACCAGGACAAAGCCCTGGGAGCCTCAGAGCAGCGAACTACAAGAGACAGGCAGTTGTTCACATCAACTGTGCTGCCACCAGATCCATGGGAATGGCCTTTTGGTGGGAACATGGGCATATCCCTGCAGAGCAGCTGCTAAGCTGGGCCCACTGGGAACAGGCCGGCCGAGCTGGCACTAGAGAGGGCCAGGGATGCTGAGCCCAGCTCCCTGGGCAGGCAGTCTGCTCAGGAAGGATGGGGCTGTTCCTCAGGGATGTCACCTAAGGCACCACAGCATGGGGGAACAGACCAGGACACACCCCAGGGTGGGCCCTCAGTCCCAGTCAGGAGCCCAAGCAGATGCCACTGCCCTGAAATAGGATTTGGAGATGGGCCCTGGGAGCCTACGAAGAGCCCAGGACAGAATCTCCTGGACCCTGACCTGGCCTGGCAGGGCTGCACAGTGTGTGATCAAAGACCTTTTTCCACCCTGAACACCTCCAAAACACGGTACAGGGGATGCAGGCAGATGAGGTCAGCCCTGTACAGAGACAGGCAGCAAGATTTTAACAGTTCCTCTTCAAGGCCTTGTGAACAGAAGAGTTTATTCACCCACATGACCCATTTATTGTCAAATGGACAAAAACGACCCAGATCCCATCAAGTCTGAGCCAGTTCTGGCCTTAGATCTCAGGTGGAAACCAGCACACAAACTATTCATGTCCCCCACACAAGGCACTTACAGAACATTAAATAAGAGTTTTGTATCACAGCAGCAAGAGCCAAGGAGTAAAACAAGCACTGCAGTATAGCCACCCAGCCTGAACTGGGATTATTGTATAAATATCTCCCAGAATGAGGCATTCAGGTGAGTTTGGAAGTGTTCCACAGCTACAGGTGAAAGAGATGCTTGGACAGCCCCACACAGGGACCAGCCTGAGCTTCATTCACACCAAAAGGTGGCAGGAGAAGGGCAGGCCAGAGAGAAACATGACACAGTTCATGTCAGTGCAAAAGCTCCCTCTCCACACGTGCACCAGAGGGGACTCAGTTTCTCCAGGCTCTCCACAATGGGGCAACTCTCTCAAAGTCCTCCCACCTGCAGTCTAAGGTAATCTAGGAATTGCAAGGGAACTCATCTGGCCAGCTCTGACCAAAGTAACACATGGAACACAGTCTGTTATTCTTAAAAATTCCAATTTCCCCATCTGAGGAGGTTGGTGCTGGCCCTGTGCACACACTGTCCCTGCCTGCCAGTGCCTAAAGGGGCTCCAGGAGAGCTGCAGAGGGACAGGACAAGGGGGAATGGCTTCACCCTGCCAGAGGACAGGGCTAGATGGGATATTAGGAAGGAATTGTTCCCTGGGAGGGTGGGGAAGCCCTGGCACAGGGTGCCCAGAGAAGCTGTGGCTGCCCCTGGATCCCTGGAAGTGTCCAAGGCCAGGCTGGGCAAGGCTTGGAGCAGCCTGGGCTAGTGGAAGGTGTCCCTGCCCATGGCAAGGGGTGGGACTGGATGAGCTTTCAGGTCTCCTGAACCTAAACCACTCTATTATTCTGTATTTCCTGGGCCAAAGCCTGTCAGGTGTTACCCCACTGACCCTCCCCTACCAGGTCCTATGGTACAGCACACAACAGGTCCATGGAAACCAAAAGACACTCAGGAACACTTTCCTGCACTGACAGCTTTCCCCAGTGCCAATCACAACACTCAGAGCTAAATGGGTCAGTGGCAGTAATGTATTTTTATTGCAGGATGAGGCTTGCAAAGGAATTAACATTCCTTCCTCATGCCTGCATGGCTCTGTGCCTTGTGAGCTCAGCAGCTGGGTCATTCCTCAGCAACTTTCATTTTCAGCAGTTCCTGGAAGCAAAAACCTCACTCAAGACACATCTAAACCTATCACCCACATGTACCCATGTGGGACTCTCACAAGAACAAAGACACTGAGGGGCTGGAGTGTGTCCAGAGAAGGGAACAGAGCTGGGAAGGGGCTGGAGCACCAGGAGTGGCTGAGGGAGCTGGGAAAGGGGCTCAGCCTGGAGAAAAGGAGGCTCAGGAGGACATCTTCTCTCTCTACAACTCCCTGGCAGGAGGGGACAGCCAGGGGGGGTCAGGCTCTGCTCCCAGGGAACAGGGACAGGACATGGGGAAATGGCCTCGAGTTGCACCAGGGGAGGTTTAGGTTGGATATTGGGAAAATTTCTTCATGGAAAGGGTGGTCAGGCACTGGCACAGCTGCCCGGGGCAGTGGTGGTGTCACCATCCCTGCAGGGATTTAAAAGCTGTGTGGATGTGGCATGTGGGGACATGGGTTAGTGGTGGCCTTGGCAGTGCTGGGGGAATGGCTGGATTCAATCTCAGGGGGCTTTTCCAGCCTTGATGATTCTGTGATTCCGTGTTTACTGCAGTGCCCCAAGCAGCCATGCTCCCCTGCAGGAAAGGCTCTGGGGAAGGGGTGAGTTACCTGCATGATGGCACTGAACTGGGCTTCGTTCTCCATCTGCTCCTCTGCCACTCCCCTCTGGACACTGGCCAGCACGCTGGATTTGAAGAAGTACCTCCAGTTGTGGTGCAGGACCCGGAACAGCAGCTCAAACAGCTCTGCTTTCACATCAGGGGATGAGCGCTGGCAGGAGAGGGGGACAGAGCTCAGAGCAGGCTCCCCTGCTGGACCCCACCCCAATCCCTGGGTCCCACCAACCCAGGGCTTTGCAGCCAAGCACAAAAGCACTTCTCGTAAGGGAGCACCAAGCCCAGTAGCTGTAGGATCATGCTGAAAACACATCTGAGTTCTACCTCCTGCTTTGACTGCCTCCCTAATTTTAGCTTCTCTGAAATTCCTGACAAAATCCTCCACCCACATTGCTTCCAATCCCACTGACTACTCCCCCACAGGGTGTTTTCCCTCCAAAGGGATTGACACATGCAGCTCTTGGAAAGCCAAAGCTTCACTGCAGCCACCCCTGCCAGCAATGCCTTCCCTTCCCATTCCCATTCCCTGCCCTGGGAGAGCAGCCCTACCTCTGCAATGATGGGATACACCTGCTCCATGCACAGCGAGATCACACTGGGCAGGAAGGGTTTGAACACCTGGCCTGGCTCCTGCACCACCACCTGCAGGATCTTCAGGAACTTTTCCACCACCCGGCAGCCGGTGCTGCCCTCGTGGAGGATGCTCTCTGCCAGCTGCTCCCTGGGACACAAACAGGCATTAGGAAGATTCCCAGAGATCTGTAGGCTCACCTGGTTTACTGGAAAACAGGTGATGCCTCTAAAATGCTCAATTAATATAGGCCAAGTACATGAAGCCACAGAAAGGAGGAAGGTTGTGATTGAGGGTTGACAGATCCCCCTCCCCAACAAAAGAGGGGTGAAGTGACACCCTCAGACCATGGGCAGGAGCTACGAGGGAATACGAGAGCCCAGTTCAACACTCCACACTGCCAGCAAGTCTGTGGGAGAGCTGGAATTGCACAGTGGCAGATATGACTGATGAGCATGCACTGGGGCTCTCCAGACTTGGAAGTGTTTTCCTCCAGCCCTGGGACGTGACAAAAGTCTGGCCACAAAGGCTGGAAACAGCCCACTGGCTGAGCAGCTCCTAGGATAAACCATCCTGAGGGGTGAAAAGGAAGTGACCAGTGTTGGCCAGTACCTGGTGAACATGTTCAGGAAGGTCTGTATGATCTGCTCAGTGAAAGGCACTCCCATCTGCACCCTCAGGCCTTGGAACAGGGTGAGGAAGAAGCTCAGCATCTCATCTGTCACATCTAAGAGAAGAGAAAAGCAAAAAGAACGTGTTAAGGAAACATTCAAGTGCATCAATAAATCTTTTATGTTTCAGTCTTTTATGTAGGTCTGAAGTTTGCTCCTCCTGTTCAGGGAACCCCATTTACTCTTGGGAATTTACCAGCAGGGTTGTCTGAGAAACTGAAACCATCAGCTGGTTACTCCAGGGCTTCAGGATTGTTCATCCCCCTCCAAAACCTGCCAGGGATGACAAGCACAGGCAGCACCAAGCCCTCAGAACAACCACAACCCTGCCAGCAAGGTCTCAGTGAGCTCTGCCTGTGCTCTGCCTGCACACAGTGCTGGGACAAAGCTCAGGGGCAGCTCCAGGCCCATCTCCAATTCTCACTGCATGTACAGGGTTAACAGGAAACACCAGGAAATCCAGAACATCCACACAGCTCGGGGTGGAGGAGACAGAATCCAGCTTGTTTTTTTGGCAGGGACTGAGAAGACCCTTCTGTCTTCAGAAGGGAGCATGAGGTGATTGCAGTGAGCTGATCAGCACCCAGCTAATCCTTCATCTGTCCCAATAAACACTGGATAACCAAGCTGGAGCTGCTCAACTCCTCCCTCATCATACAGCCTTTGGTAGCCAGTAAATTGCAACTGATGAGGCTGCCAGCCTGTTCTGGAGACAACAGCTCCCTGGAGTCACAGCACCCTTTGCCTCTGCCTTGGATCCTCTCTGCATTTCACCCCTTTTGTCTCCCCTCAGCCCCTTCACTGAGAAAATCCCACCCAGCTCCAAATAGGACACAAGAAAGCACCCTGATGTGACACAAAATGCAAGCTGCTGGCCACAAAGCTGCCAAGTGACAGTCCTGGCTCCATCTCAGGGAAAAAAATTCCCAAATCCCACACCATCTGACCTAATCTGACGACATTTATTCCTCTTTGTCTCCAAGCTTCTGCAGAGAATGTAAATTGCAAATACAGCCAGAGAGGGTATTTTAAAGCATTTTTTTTGTGCTCAGGACCAGCTCCTCTTTGAAACTGTGACAGTCCTGCCTGGATCCTGGCTGGCAGGGATGCCCCTTCCCTGCTGTGGCTCAGCCCAGCTCTCCCAGCACACTCAGGCACAGCAAACCCACACACTCCACACCCACACCACAACTCTGTGCTACTGCTCTGGGAGTTATCAGGAGCTCAGAAAGCTACTCACAGCACGGCCCCTGGCCTGAGGTTATACCTGACTGATGAATGAAAGCTGGGAAGAGGGCTAGTGAGACCTGCACGGATTCTTGCAGCGACTGATAACAGATCTGCCGGGACTTGGTGGATTCTCCAGAGATGCTTTCTACAATATCTTCCAGCACGCTCAGTGTCTGGTGGATGATCACTTTGGCTGCAAAACAAGAGAGGTGATGCTTCTGGCACATGCCAAAACTGTTCAGAGGTAAGAGGAAGAGAAATGGAGCTCACACACACAGTAATTAAAACAACTGACGTGTGACACTGCAGATTTCTGAACGATTTCTAAAGCGATCCTCAATGAAAAAAACCTGAAAGACATACCCAAAACCAGGCCCAAAGCATATACAGAAGTTTCCCTGCACCCCTGCCAGGAGTTTCCTTGCATTCCTCCCATATAAACAAACCCTCTCCAGTACTTCCCAAGTCTGGAAGAACTTCTTATTTCCCCCCTTCACTTTTGACACCCATGACCTCAATTAACACTGCTTCCAGCCAGTATTTCTAATACCACCTCATGAGGCTGTTCAGTATTCCCACAGCAATCCTTACTACTCAAACTTTTATCCCAAGCCTGATCCCACCTTCCTTAGGAAGCCAGCACTTTAATGGAAGAGTTCACAGGCAACCTGGGGCGAGAGTGCCCTGTACAAGCAGAAAAATATAAAGAAATTTCTCTTTCTAAAAAGAGAAAGAAAACACAACCTGCTCCTTTCCCATACGCGGAACAGCTTCTCAGCCAAAATAATAACTGGCAAATCAGCTTAATGACACTGCCCAGTGCAGCAGGAGTGAGCAGGACACTGGTACTTACTGTCCTCCAGCTGCACCTTCCTCTGGGGCAGGCTGGCCGTGGCCTTGAGCTGGCGGTAGTCCCTGGTGAGGGCGGACACGAGGCTGGCATGGTTGGTGGAGCGCACGGCCCACTGCTGCTCGCTCTCGGGCAGGTTGGGCCAGGGCAGCAGCAGCACGTTGGACAGAGCCCTGCACACCAGCACCTGGGCCTGGGAGGGACAGGAATCACAGCCAAGGAATGGTTTGGGTGAAAAGTCATGGAATGGCTTGGGTGGGAAGGGAGGTTAAAGCTCATCGTGTTCCACCCCTGCTTTGTGCAGCTCTGATGTGTGGGGGGCTCTGGATGAGCTCTGCAGAGCTCCTTGGACACTGAGGATGGATTGCAGCTCCCAAAACATCCATACAGGTGGATATAAACCCCGAGCTCCCGGTACCCTTAAGGAGATGTGGGAGCAGAAAGCCACCTACAAGAGCCCAGACAGCACCAGGGCTGGACTGACAAATCATGGAATGGTTTGGTTGAAGGGACCTTAAAGGTCACGTTGTTCCAATCCCCCGCCATAGGCAGGGACACCTTCCACCAGACCAGGCTGCTCCAAGTTCAGCCTGGCCTTGGCCACTTCTAGGGATGGGGCAGCCACAGCTTCTCTGGGCAACATCAAGCAAAGAGACAAAGTTTTAACTTTTTTTCCAAGTTAATTTTTGCTAGAGCACAAGCCTGGAGTGAAATGACATTTAATGGCTGTCCAAGGTACCAGCAGTGCTCGCTGTTCAACAGCACAACATGAGCCCAAGTACCAGCTCTGCAAAGTGAGAGAGAAGCAAAGCTCCAGGATTTAAGGCCTGGAGCCAGCTCCCAGCTCTGTCAGCCCTTCCCTGCAGCAGTAAATCTCTGGTGTTTATAAAAACAAAGATGGCTTTACTTCCATTACTCCTTGTCTGGTTTACAGGCTGAGCTTCTGCACTTGTGCAGCACTCTGTGCTTCCTTGCCAACACACAACACAACCACATCTCAGCCTCCACTGTGGCTTTTCAGTACTATAAATGAAATATATTTATAGTATTTACATTGCTTCTGCAATGTAAATACTTGAGTTTCACAAAAAACTCTTTGTGTAGGTCAGAATCAACGTGCCTGTGCTATGAAGATGACGCCGAATCAGGGATGGTGTCAACAAATGAGAAAAGAATCAGATCTAAGAGGTGCAATTGTATTTTTTCCCTGTGCTGTTGCTTGAAATAGATCATTAATTTCAAACTGTGTCACTGTAATTCCTAGATATCCACAATACAGAGATAATTGCTGCCCCTCCACGTGATTTTTGAGGTTATCCCTCACCATACCTGAGGCACATCTTCCCAAGGACACCTGATTTCAATGTAAGACAGCTCTGGGCCAACTGACCTTGTCAGGGAGGCGCTGGGCAGAGGTGTCAGTGATCCTGTTGAACACCTTCTGCACAGCTGGGATGCTGATCAGGAACACCGGGCGCACCGTGGTGGCCAAGGACACCAGCAGGTGGCACGCAGAGAGCAGCAGTTTCTCCTGCACCTGAGAGAGAGGGGGTGGTCAGGCTGCCCAGTCACACCAGCACACACAACCAGGGTCAGCACACTGCACTGCCAGGACCTGGGGGGTGCAGCCAGGGGGGACCTGGCTCTGCTCCCACGGAACAAGGGACAGGATCAGAGGAAGTGGCCTCCAGCTGTGCTAGGGGAAGTTTAGATGGGATATTGAGAAAAGTTCTTCATGGAAAGGGTGGTGAGGAACAGGGTGCTCAAGGCAGTGATGGAAGGATTTAAGAGCCATGTGGATGTGGCATTTGGGGACATGGGTCAGTGGTGGCCTTGGCAGTGCTGGGGGAATGGCTGGACTCGATCTTAGAGGGCTTTTCCTAAACAATTCTATGATTTATTTGTCAAGCAGAGCATAGCTCAGTTCCCTTAATACCAAGAGAGAGAGACTTCCCTGCTTTCAAGCCATAAAATCATTAGACTGAGTTTAAAAGCCTTAATGTTGCTTATTCTTCTATCAGCCTGGCCCCCAGTGCTGTTGAGAGCTGCTCCACAGGAGACTTCCCACGGCTCTGTAACTCAGCCCCAGCTGCCAGCCTGCCCCAGCTGAGCAGAGTGCAGCCCCCAGCCCCCAGGGCAGCCAGGGCCAGCAGTACCTTGGAGCTGATGAGGGGGGTGATGGCCTCCAGCGCCGTGGACACCAGGGAGATGAACTGCTCGGGGTTCTGCCGGTGCACCTCGCTGTAGAACTGGGCCAGCCAGTGAGCGTAGGCCTGCAGGGCTGCCAGGGACTGCGCGTGGCTGGGGACAGCAAGGGACGCAGTGAACACCAGAACGGGACAGGAGAGTGGTGTTTCAGGCAAATCTGGAAGCTTTGTTTGCAAAAAATCCTTACTGCTGTTTTGGTTTTGGTTCTGGACCCACCAGGCCAAAGGTGCAAATTGATAAAGTCAAGTTATCATCAACGGGTACCTGACTACAACCACACTTCATCATCACACTTTTATCACGTTCAGATTGAGTCAGGGTGTTTCAGAGAGGTGTCCCCCAACCCCCCTGCCATGCTGCTTTCTCAGGCAAGCATTAGGAAATGGATCACAGGTTTCTTCAGGGACAGGGAAAAGGGTGAACCCTTGCTGAGAGATCATGGAAAGCACCTCCCAAATTATTGTAAACCAGAAAAGAAACCATTAAAACAACATCACCTGCACAAAATTCAGTGCCATTAACTTGGGACTAATAGGAGAAATCCCATTAGTTATATAGTTATATGGTGAAATCCAGGGGGGCGGTCTTCAAGGAGCTGCTGAAGGTGCAATTACAAACCAGCATGAGTGTTCAAACCTTCAGTTCTGCTCACGGAACACCAGCTGGCAGGGAACAGGTTTGTGCTGCACAGCCTCAGCAAGGGAAGGGCCCTAAAAGGCTGTCACAGAGCTGATCCATGACCAGCAGCATCAAGATTTCCCACTGCATGTCAGAGCCTGGATGGCAGGCAGTTGTTTGTCCCAGAAATGGCTTGAACAGCTGCAAGGCATACGTTTGTCTAGGAAGACAAGGATTTGAAGCCCTCAACTGGGAAAAACCTCTTTTACCTGAGCCACAGACCTGACTTCGGTAGCAAAAAATCCATCAACTGGATTTATATATAAACTACACGCTACACAGTGGATCCATTTCTTTAAAATATCACTGCTGTAACACTTATTTCCTCATTAATTACCCTGCTTTTACAGCCCCCAGCACAGGGCACAATTCCAGTTTGCTTTCAGAGCTGATTTAAGGTGTTTTTCCTTCTCAGCACAAACATGTTTTCCTTTAAATGGCCTGGGTACTTCCATTAGAGGAGAGACTGGTACAAAATGCTGGCAGCAGCCTTGACTTTCATCAGCTGCAAAAGGTGCTTTCCTGGGGAGCTGCCAATAGCTGGAGAAGCTGTTTCCCAGGATATCTGCCAGGGTGGGTTCTGAGCAGCAGATCGAGGAGATCCAACCCTTCCCCACACCTTGAGTGCCCAGGCTGGGTGCACCCCATACTCACACATCGATGAGGTCAGGTTTCAGCACAGAGGGAACGGCGGTTTCGATGTTGTACAGTTTGATTTGGGATCCATACAACGTCACCTTCACCAGCCTGGAGGTGCAAACACATATGGCAGAGCAAAGAGATTGTACAAACCAGCTCCAGCACCTGATCTAGGGCAGCTCTTTCCCAGTCTGTGTCAATGTTGAGCTAATACATAAATGAGATTCTGGCAATTTAGTTTAAAATAATTCAGAGCCTACTGCACTGTTTGGGATCAGATGGAACAGGTTAGATGTTCCTGCACAGAAATGAAAACACAAAACCTGTGCAAGGCCTGAAATTCTGCCATTTGTAACTATGTGCTAATTAAGTATCCTGGAGAGGAAGAATAAAATGTCTGCTCCTTCAGCTTTCACAGGGCTTTTCATTAAAGAGAAGAATCATGGAATCATCAGGTTGGAAAAGACCTCGAAGGTCACAAAGTCCAACCATCAAAGGAAGTTCTGGTGATTTAGTCTTGAAAGATACAACTCTAATCAAACTCTACAGGTTATTTCATTGCCTCACAAGTGCAGATGCTGGAGCACAAGTCCCTCAATGATTTCAAGGGACTGAGTTTATCTCATCCCCCCCCCTGCCATGGGCAGGGACACCTTCCACTAGCCCAGGCTGCTCCAACCCCCAGCCTTGGACACTTCCAGGGATCCAGGGGCAGCCACAGCTTCTCCGGGCACCCTGTGCCAGGGCCTCCCCACCCTCCCAGGGAACAATTCCTTCCCAATATCCCATCTAACTTGGCCCTCTGCCAGTGGGAAGCCATTCCCCTTGTGCTGTCACTCCAGGCTCTTGTAAATGGTCTCTCTCCATCTTTCCTGATGGTTCCTTCAGTTACTGCAAGGGGTAATTAGGTCACCCCTATCTGTTTCTTTTCCAGGCTGAAACAATCCCAATTCTCTCAGCCTGGCTCCAGAGCAGAGGGGCTACAGCCCTTGGAGCAGCACTGTGGCCCCCTCTAGATTTGCTCCAGCAGCTCCACGTTCTTCCTGTGCTGGTCCCCAGGGCAGGAGGCAGTTCTGCAGGTGGCGTCTCACCTGAGCAGAGGGCAGAACCCTCCCCAACCCTCGCTGCCCACGCAGGGGGCTCAGCCCAGTACACACCATTGGCTTTACAATCCACATTGTGGCCACCAAATTCCTTACACCTCAATCTACTCACGCCAAGGGGAGGCAGCGAGAAGCCCAGTTTGTCACAGTGCCTGCAGAGGTGACAGAGAGCCTGTACCCACCTCTCCACCACAGTGAGGGCGTCGTTGAACCTGGCAGCGAACACGTCCCCGGTGAAGTACTCGGCCAGGCGGCCCACGGCCTGCAGCAGCGAGCTCAGGTCCCTCAGGGAGCAGTGCAGCCTCCTGCAGTCATTCTCTGCTGTGATGTTCAGCCTGTGACCTGCAGTGACACCACAGCCCATCAGCGACACAGCCACAAATCAGCATTTCTCTAACAGCTGCCCCAAGAGCTGGAAATTCACGCTCATGCAAGGGAAAAACCCTACGGCTTTGTGATTAATCCATGCAGCTCTTGGGGATGGGAAACCTGATGACAAAGTGACAGGAAATGCAAAGTTTATTCTAATTACATGACAAGCATTCTTCTGAAATTAGCTCGGGGCTAGGTCACAGGTCAGATGGCAGCGCTGGCCCAGGCACAGAAACACTCGAGCTTGGAGAGGAAATCAACTGTTCTGACACTTCACAGGCTGACAGAGATGTCAACGACTGTTTCAGCCTTTTACACCTTTATTCCCTTCTATATGGCGTTAATTCCTACACAAACAGGAGCTTTTCTGGTTTTCTGCTGCCACCAGAAGCAATCCCAGCTCTGGAGAAGGTTTTCCACACTCCCTCTGCTGGCTGGGGTTCCAATGATGCAGCAGCAGATTTGGGACAGTGAATTTGTGACTTCACTTCTGATGTGAAGTGTGTTGTGGACTTCCATATTTCTCAGGTACAAGAAACAAACCACTACTGAGATTTGCCAGCCCCCACACAATCCTCCTGCTGCTCAGGTGTGGACACCTGGGCTCAAACGTTCCAGAGCTTCTACTAAAAAAGCAAATATGTGTTACACCACCACCCTTCAAAGAAAATCAGATTTTCTTTCCACTTACTGTATTCAATCTCAGATTAAGCTTTCAGCAACAACCTCTCCATTTTGTGCCATCCACACAAATGCACAATCCTGTGCCATGTGCTCTAGGATGAGCAGGGAAGTTGGATCAGATGACTCACTCTGGGCCCTTCCAACCTGACCCGTTCTGGGATTCTGTGCCACCACCCCGTGCTGAATCCAGAGCTGCATCCGAGCTGCTGCTGCTGATCCAGCCCACAGGACAGCTCCTAACACAGCACTAAACCCTACGCATGGCTTATCCTAGGGCTGAAATGATCCTAAAACTGGGAATATTTTTTCTAGAACTGCCTATACAACAGTCACCGTTCTGCCAGGTGCAGCAGTATTGGTCAGATTTCTTTCCTGCTCACACCAGGAAATTTCAGTATTACCTTAATCTACAACCTCCCCTCAGGCAGATCTCACTACTGCTGCTTCCCTTGTTTCTCAGGAAGGAGCTGCAGTATTTGGTGCTGCACCTGTTCTAAACACCTCTGGCATCTTCATTTCAAGTATCAGAACAAGGGAAGAACCATGCCAATAAGAATAAATCATATTATGAGATTTCTGTCTGCTGTTGGAGTTTAACTACTGAGCCATGAGACACTACACAGGGTCTGATCAACTGAATATAGAAAAAGCAACACCAGAGCAGGTCTAGAGTGGGTTTGCAATCATGGAGAGGGAGGAGCACTGTGTTAGAGGGTGGTTATTACCTGTTCCTGAAGTGACCACGAACTGCTGGAGCCCCAGATACACCTCCAGGTTATCCTGCAGAACGGGAAACTGGAAGAGAGAAGAATTGAGTGTGATCCTGGGGCTTGGCAGACAATAATACCCAACCACTGATTGCTCTGCCAGAGCAGAGTTCTCTCATTTCTCCCCAGTGCCTTCACACGGACATTTGGAGGAAGGGCAGGTTGGGCTCCGGGTTGATCCTGCATCCCTCAACTTCCCAGGTCTTGACAGCTGTCAGGAAAACAAAGATCACCCCCCTGAAGGCACTTCCCTGTGGCAGCTCTCCTTTCCCTCTAACCCCAGCAGTCAGCCTGACAGATAATGGTCTGACAGTGGAAGTGAGGGCACAGCATGGCAGTGCTAGGAATGGACAGGTGGAGGTACAACCCAGGCCAAGGAGCAGAGGAGTGGCAGAGTCTGTAGTGCGGGAGGTCTGTGTTCACCCAGCCCACCTGGAAGTATCACCTTCTCCAAAGGAAGCTCCCAAAACATTATGCAACCAGAAAGCCGAGCTCAGTGCCTCTCCCAGGATACAGAAGAGAAGCAGTGCAGTGCTCTGCCAGCAAGCTGCAGGCTGCAGCAGCTGAAATTCCATGGGGAAAACAGCCAAAGGAATAAACACCACAGTCCTCACGCACCCCGGTGTGGGAACAGTGTCAGCCCAGCTCCATCACTCAGCAGTGACAGCAAACATGCCAGGTCCTGCTCATACTTCGGCTGAAGGGTATTTTTCAACCTTTTCAGCCTGGCCTAGCTCTCTTTAATTTCTGTCAGTGAAAGTGGTTGAAATGGCAGTTGGTTTTATGGAAGTTCTCTCGCCCATCAGCAGAAGGAGCTGCAGCCCTTCCTTGCCCAGCATGGGATGGAGTTATGGTAGCTGCTGTCCACTGCCTGAATTATTTGCCACTGCTAAAACTGCTGAACTGACCCCTGCACCCACCAGCCCTGCAGCCACTGGGAAAAGCACTGGGAACTGCTTGAGAGCCTCCCACATTCCCCAGCCCACAAGAAGGAACAATGCAGGGCTCAGGAAAACACTCCCTACCCGGTTTCCAACACGCTGTGCCTAATTAACAGTGGAGTGTCTTTGCATAACTGCCTGAGGGGAGTTTAAAAAACCACAGAGCCTTGCTCATGTGAATGTGTTACTCCAAGGAAGCCACATGCTCTCCTCCATCTGATCCATCTGCTCCCTCAAACACCCGCTCCTTGGTGCCTCCTGCTGACTCACGCCAAGCTGCACAGCAGCCTCTGCTTTTGTTCACTCCCTCGAGTAACAGGCTTCTCCTGCTTCACTGCTTCAAGGAAAATATCAACTGCAAAGGCATTTCAGGTCAGGCATCTTCTGCCTCTGCAGCAGCCCAGTTTTCTCTGTTTCTTGGGAATACAGTTCAGAGGTCAAGCTGTGCAGTGTTCCCAGCAGGATTAATGCACTTGCTGAGATCCCACTGCTGTTGTTTCCCTTTTTCCTCACCCAGCAAAACCACATGAACTGCTCTGAATTCTGGACCACACTTCCAGCCTCAAGATCTGCTCCTCAAAATTGTTATGATGCTACAAAGCCAGACAACTTTCACAGCACCAAAGGTAGTGACAGCAGCTGAAGAGAAGCACTTATCCAGATCAGATCTGCTTCCCAGTAGTCCAAGGACTCTCTCCAGCATTTTCATCTAGCCTTTAACTTACACAAAGACTCCACTCTCCTCAAAGCCCTAATAGTGACACTTATCTGCCCAATTCACAGCCCTGCCTCCAAGGTAAAGGCCAAGATAAACAGCACAGAGGGCCTGCTGCCAAATGTTTACACTTTGAGAGGTGGGAATTTCTAAAGAGTGTCCACCAAGCTGGACTTAAGACACTGAAGTACTCTACTCAAAACACACCAAGAAATGAAACAAAGCCAAAGAACCATTTTTTTCTCTTTGATTTCTCATCTCCCCTTGCCAAGTTTTGCATCCAGCCCCAAATTTCCCTACTTTTTTTTGGCACTGAGGCATCTATCAAAAAAATCTAGAGCAGTTGGTGCTCACTCCACGTGGCACTTTGGGCCTGGGGCAGGACTTACCAGTGTGGAGAAGGCGTGAGTTGGCAGGAGCTCCATGACTTTGGCCACCACTTCCAAGCTCTGGCGCAAGTACCGCTGCCACTCTGTTTGCTGCTGCAGACAAAAGAGACACTGGGGTGAGCACAGCCCTGCCCAGGGGAACACGGAGCTTTGGGGACACTGGGAAGGGAGGGACAGGAGGGAGAAACCCCCCAAAGCAGCACCTTAGAGAAATGTGACTTGCACACTCCACTCAAGCTGATTTTCACATAGAATTCATTCTGTTTTCATACAGAATTGATAAAACTGGGGGGACAGTGCAGGAGAAGGGAGGGGAAAGAGTGGCAATAACTTGATAGGTGAATTAAACAATTATATTAACAGTAAAAGACTTTTTACATGCTCATCTACACAGGTGACTGAGAAAGAAGCTGCTTGTTCCTATCATATCCCAAACCTGCCGTTAATACGAGAGGGTAAAAATGGAAAAAGAAATACGCACAGCAACATAAGCAACAGAATCAACAGCAGCATGTCCTGACTTAATTTTGTTGTTAAATAATGAACTAAAAACGTTTTCAAGTTTTATACCAAAAGCTTAAAGTCTTGCAAACGTCATCATTTGCCAGCCTGTTTCTGAAGCATAAGGACAACTTCATCAGGACTGCTCTAGATAATTTATACCCTTATTTGTGACATTATTATCACCATGGGAAGGCATCCAAACACCAACATGGTCTTTACAGGGCTATGACAGCTAATTATCGAGACGACACAAGTGTCAAATGAATCAAGAAAATAATTTATTTTGCTTATGAAATGGTGCTGCCATCAAGCTCAGAAGCTGTGATGTGACCAGCCCTCAACATCCCAGAATTTAACAATCTGTCTGATCCCATTCGTGATGAAATTCCCTCTGCTCCTTCACCTACCCTCTTGTGACAGCTGCCCTGCCCTTCCAGGGCTCTGGCCTCACCCATTCTGGCCACCTACTCCACTTTGACATTTACCAGCTTCAAGATGACCTTTGTCAATACCAACTTAGGAGAAATAAGCTTAAACACGAGAACCAACAATACACACAACTTCAAGCTTTTGCTTCAGAGATATTTTAGCATTTAAATTCCTGCGTGACCAGCAAATTAATTCCAAACTAATTAAACACTTTAAATTCCAGAGGTGTCCCGACATGGACATTTAATACCTCTGACAATCAGAACATAAGGATCTTAATTTTTCCCCCAATAAGAACCAAGTTAAACCCAAAGGTTATATCTTCAGTGTCACTTTTTGTGAAAAGCATCTGAAGCTGTTTCACACCTCAAACCCCACACAGAAGGGAGGGAACAAGCAGCTGCTTAGCCCCTACTCCAAAGTACAAGCTCTGGAAAAGCCATCCCAGGTGCTAACAGTGCAGGGTTAAATGTGGCCCTGCAGCTGTCCTGCTGCAGCTCTGCTCCTTACATCATCATCCAGGGTCTCGTCATCCAGCTCCTCCAGCTGTGCCTGGTTATACCTGAACTGGATCCGATTCAACACCTCTGTCAGCAGCAGAACCAAGGCATCTTCGTACCTGCAGCCAGGAGGAAGACACAAAGAGTTGGATAAAACCCTTCCAGCAGAGGAAATACATAAAACAGAACAGTTCCACCAAGCAGCTCCTGGGATTAAAGGTATCAGCTCATTTCAGGTCACAAGGTACCTGTAAGGAAAGAGCCTTGGCCATACCTGCCTCTGGAAGGGAAAGGGAGGATTGTTAGCAATAGAACAGCCCCAGAGTTCAAAATGGGAAAGGCAGGAGCAGCTTGCCAGGAATAACACCAGGTGTCCACAAACAGGAGGCACCAAGAGCCTCCTGTAGACTGAGCTGCTCCTCAGCAGCCTCAGCTTTGGGCACTGAATGAGGAACAGAGGAACCAGGGCAGTTGTTGCTGCCTCAGGTGGGACCTTGAGCCTGTCTGTGCTGCTGTCCTCCTTCTCCACACTGGCCCTTCTCCTCTGAAACAAAGCCAGCACCCTCCCTGCTTGCACTGTAACACTAAAGGCATGTCACTGAAATATCCCTTCACTCCTGGGAGCCAGGAGCTGGTACAGAGCACACCAGACATCCAACAGAAATAATGCCAAGTTGCAAAATCAGCAGAGCTTTCAATCACTCCCAGTGCCACAACACTGAACTTCAGGGATTTCAAGCAGGGTTACTCTGATTTTTCTTTTAAAAACCTCCTTCTCGAAACAGCTGGGGTCTCATAAAAAATCCTGCTCTTTTCTAGGGAAAATCAGGTTGGAAAAATAGGCATTAAAAAAGAGTAAGAGACGCAGAGCATGATGCCAGCCAAGTGTCAGCCCGCGACAGTCAGCTGTGCCACCAGCCAGGCAGCTGCAAGCTCTGGGCAAGGTGGCATAACCTTGGATTGGGCAACTTCTCTAGTGGTCAAAGTGGCAGTGTGTACAAAATGCAAAGTTTCTAAACTACAGAACAGGAAACTTCCTCTGTGCCCCAGACTGCCCAGATCAGAGTTCACACGGCTCAGGGTGTGCAGGGACACGGAGATGTCAGAGCTGCCACTGAGGACAGGCAGCTCTGACAACCACTCACAAGCTTTATTTATTATTTTGTAGTCTGACAGATCTAGATACACCTTTTTGTCACAATTGTCTCCATCACAAGCTGTGTGACACCAAGACAACATGCACGACACACACGTTAGGCAGGCAGACGAGCAAATCATGAAGTTCAAACCCAAAAATCTACTTCTTGAGAAAGTCAAACCCCGCAGTTCCCATGCTGAAAGGAGGAGCCGTCTGCTCTACGGTAGTTTCACATTTCTTTGTGGTTATGATGCCAGGCTGGCTTTCAAAAACCAACTGCTTCTATTCAGGGTGCTCAAGGGAAAGAATCTTCCTTCTGCACTTAGCAGAACTTAACATGGCACAAGCCATGGTGCTTTTAAACCTCAAAAACCTACACAACTCAGCAGGATATTCACCAGATTTTTAGAGTGGCAGCAAAGAGACTCTTCTCAAACAAAACCCACCCAATTTCAGGGTCAGCATCTGCCAAGGAAGAGCTGCCAGCCACTGTTGTAATTAATACACACAGTAGTAAGCAAGTGCAACTTTTTGACTTCCAGTCTCATCCGTATTTCTCAGAAACATGTCCCCTATTTAAAGAGGAAATTTAAAATCCTAATTAAATAAAATTTGTTTCCTAATTCATTAATTAGTTGTATGAGATGTGTGAACACTAAGTAAGCAACTTGTGTTGTAGTCTCCTCCTCTAATTTGTGCTAAAATGTGCTCCAGTTCTATTTTAGACTACAAAGCTTCCTTCCTCTGCCTGCAAGGTTCACACACAACATATGTAAGTGACAGTTTGTCTACCCAAACCTGCTCAGACTCAATTCTTGTCCATGAGTGTGAAACATTGAGGTTTATGCTTTTTATACTTCATGATTTTAGAAAAAGAAAGGACTCAACCACACATGAAGCTGCTGTAAGCAGTAGCTTATTTCTCACAGCTCCTCCATGGTGACCACAAAGTCTCTTTGCTGCTGTAGGAAAAAATTCTTCTTCCCTGTGAGGGTGGGGGCCCTGGCACAGGGTGCCCAGAGAAGCTGTGGCTGCCCCTGGATCCCTGGAAGTGTCCAAGGCCAGGCTGGGTGAGGCTTGGAGCAGCCTGGGCTGGTGGAAGGTGTCCCTGCCCATGGCAGGAGATGGAACTAGATGAGCTTTAAGGTCCCTCCAACCCAAACCTTTCCATGATTCCACGCTGTCTCACCCTGGCAGCCCCACAGCCCTCACCTGTTGAGCACTGCTTCTTTGTCTGCCAGGCGACTTTTGATTTTGCTGGTCAGATAGTCCAAGAAGAGTGTCCAGATGTCCAAGCAAGAAAAGTAACCTTCATGTGTAGGCTGGAAGACACCAAAATTCCCAATGAGTACCACAAGCTATGGCAAGATGGATTTCACACAAAGAAAACAGAAGTTAACATCCACTTCAATCCATGGGAAGAGCTTCTTGCTTTACTGAAACAATTCTAGGATGTCACTGGAGAGATTTAGCGCTATCAAAAGATGAGCAAGAGCTTTTGCACAGGGGCAGCAACCCACAAATTACAACGCTGGTCTCAGCTTTAACCCATCTCATGGCTTGCTCCACCAGCTTCCAGCATTGCAGTGCCTCAAGGGGCTCCAGGAGAGCTGGAGAGGGACTTGAGACAAGGGTCTGCATGGACAGGACACAGGGAATGGCTTCCCACTGGCAGAGGGCCAAGTTAGATGGGATACTGGGAAGGAACTGTTCCCTGGGAGGGTGGGGAGGCCCTGGCACAGGGTGCCCAGAGAAGCTGTGGCTGCCCCTGGATCTCTGGAAGAGTCCAAGGCTGGGTTGGACGGGGCATGGAGCAGCCTGGGCTAGTGGAAGGTGTCNCACAGCTGTTTCCTTGTCACTGCTCCTGTGTACATGGGGCTGAGCTGCACTGACAGCTTCTACAGTGAGGTGAAACCGACCTAAGCCACAGGACTTGGAGTTTTTTATACAAAAACTAAAAGCTACAAGAAAGCCACAGATTGAGAACAAAGAACAGCACCCCCAAACACAAACCAAGCAAGTCAGAGAGACTTTTCCAGACATTGTCCATTCCAAGGACTGGAAAAAAATTAAAGCAGAAGCAAAGTTAAACATCAGACATGTTGCTGTTGCAGGGTAACCTCCTGTGACCTCTGTTTCCAGCTAAATCCAAGAGCACATTAAGCCATTTCCAAGTCCCCAGCACCAGTGGGGAAGTGCCAGTAAGACCAGTTAAATGCTCTTTTTTTGGGTTCACTGGGGCAAACAAGCTGGCCCTGCTGACAACAGAACAGATTGGGAAAAACGAGGGTGTGGGGCTGTACCTGATGGAAAGTGTATTTGAACAACAGGGCCAGGAATTCAACCACAGGGAACTGGGAGTAGGATTCGATCCTTCGGAGGTGGACGCTCACAAAGAGACGGAGGAAATCTGTGAACTTCTCAATGTAGCTACAAGGGAAAGGAGAAAGCACTGAGAAAAAACAGGAAAGGTGCCCCACGGGAAAGCAATTTCATTGAAATAGTGATAAAAGCCACTCAAAATCTTCTCATTCAAAAGAAAGTTACAATTAACCATCAGTAGAACAATTAAAATATAAAGCCCTGCAACAATTACCTACAGGCCGGGCAACCCTTCACTCCATTAACACCTGAAACAGCAGAAAAGACAATCTAGTCAAAAGCAACTTTAATATTCAGATAAATATTGAGTTCAACCAGGCCTGCAAATAAAGACAACCCCCTCCACCCTGGAGAAATAATTTGATAGCAAAGGTCATCGTACTGATGCAGACAGGATTAGTGAAGTGAACTGTACCCCTGAGGAATTCAGCTGGAAGCAAAAGTTAATGCAGGAATCAGCAGTAGAGGGGTTACATTTACAGGAGGGGGTGGGAGAGCCAGGGAGCTGAGAGCTGGAAAGGAAAATTCCTCCTGCAGTGGAGATCAGCCATCCAAGAGTTTCTGAGCTGAGCCAAGGGTTAGGACTAAATGGGGCTACGAGGAGAAATCTTCCTCCAAAGCATGGGGCTCCTCAGGGAATGTACAAAGTGGAGCTCCCAAAAGGAGTCTGCCACCACATCTGGAGGGATTGCAGCAGGAGCACGACCTCGGTGCAGCATGGGGAGTTCTTGATGGAAAAATGGCAAAGCCCACAGTGGGGTGAGCGTTTATTGGGGAACACAAACACACCCTGCACAGCATGAGCTTCAGCAGGGTTAAAAATCATCTCCAGATCCATCTGTACACCAAGAGTTAAATGCTCCATCAGCCACAGGAGGGATGGCAGCATCACACACACATCACACACAGAGGCAATCCCAGCCTTCCCACATGCCCAGAGCTCTGAAATGCAAGACTACTCGAAGTCTGTCTTTTAAATAAAAAGTTGGGCTCAGCACAGTTTCAGACACGCACGAGCAACCTGGTTTTACTCTACTGCCTGCTCTGCACTGCTGCAAACTGGGGATTTTGGGGTTTTTTTGGGAATCCCCACTCTTTCTAACAAGAACTCCCTCAAGATCAGCAGCACTGACAGCTGACAGAGCTGCAGCACTGGGGGTTGTTGTGAGCCTTCAAAACCACAAACTGCTTTGAATATGCAAAAAGGATGAAGTTCCTTCTTTACTTGGCACTGCCTACTCGACAGGAGATCACTGAGCATACCTGAGCACAGATCAAACACTTCAAAATCAAAGCCAGGGAAAAAAAAAAGAAAAATAAGTCCAGACTCAAACATCTCCTTCATCCTTCTAATTTTTATTTTCTAAACAGAGCTGAGACCAGTGAAATTCTTCCTTGGCCCCCAACCACTGAGCCATTGCTTGGATCCTTACCAGCCACTTCCCTTATTTTGGGATCTTCAAAGCCAAACACAAACGAAGCAAAAGGAAATTTGAACTTACTCTTTCCTGGACTAGTATGGCAGTTCCAAAGTGTTCAGACTGATTTTTAACAGAACAAAAATAACCAGCAGCATGAGAGGAAGGCAAGGAAGGAATCCAGGGCCTGCAGGTTCTGAGGACAACCATCTACTGAAGCGGGTTTCTTCAGTGCCCCTTTTGTTCAGGATTTTGTTAGCCCAAGCCAGGATGACACTTTCATGCACTAAACCCTTTAGTTTTGGACACAAAAATTACAGCTGTGCCCTTAAGTGACAAAAGGAAACTCCTCATGGCCTTTTCCAGGGAGAAGACAAGGAGAAAAGAAAGGTCTATTCCCCCAGAAGCCAGCTGGATTTTTCCAGTCTCCTGAACATCTTGGTTCCATCCCTATTTCAGACCTTATCAATGAATAAAGTGGGTCTCACAACTCCAGGCACCAACAATCCCCGTGGATAACAGGTCTAAGGAATGTCATGGAATGTCAACACCACCTCTGCCCAGGCCAGCACAGCTCCAGACCCTCCACTGAAGCCTGGCTCCAAAGGCCACTGGATATTGTCCATAAGAGAAGGAAGAGTTAAAAATCCCAGGACTGTGGGTTTCGAGGAGAGCTTTTCTGAAATTCAGAGGGGAACTCCTGGCTCTCTGTGTCATGTAGGCAAAGGTGGCACATTCCCACGTGTCTCATTTCCAGGGAGAGCGGCACAAGTCAGAGCTAGCAAAAAAATGAGCACAAGAACTACCTGTGAGTCTGGATTTACCATCCCAAAGTTTTACCTCTATCGAAAGATATGGAAAAAGAGAATTCTCTAGCAGAACTTGCAAGTCCTCTCTACAAATGGACCCACAGCTTTTTTCCTAAATGTTTTTTTTTTTCCTGAGTGGAAATTTATTTCCACCCTTGTGTACCCGTAGTAAGATACTCAGCACTTTCACACAGTTGCAACCTCTCTGCCACTGTCAGCAGCCCTGTGACAAGAGGCAGCACCAAGTCGCCACCCTGCAAACACCCAGGCTCAGCCACTCAACACAACAGCAAGATGAGTCTCACTTTCCCCCTTACAAGTAGGAGTATCTGACATGAGAGTGGAGCTGTCCTAGGGAACAAAAGGTGGCAGTAACAGCCTGAAAAATGAGAATACATAGCTTCCCAAGGTGCTGCTGCTTCCCTGCTGCCTCCAGCCAAGCTTGTGGAGAGCCTTGGAGGTGGAGCCCTTCAGCACTGAACAGAGCTCCCCAAGCTGCATTTGGTGCTGTTTAAACATAAATTTAAAAAGTGAAAATAAAAAAGAATCAGAAATGGCCATGGTTCAATGAAGGGCAGGAAGCTACTGCTGTTTTCTTCCAAGTCATGGCTTACAGGATGTGTCCCCACTCTGTGTGGTTTGGGCAGAGTGGCAGATACTGACCAGAGGGGACAGAGGGGACATTGCAGCACCTTTACCTCACTGAGCCTCTTCTGTGTTCTGTGACAACAGGGTCAGCTCTGGTACCACCTCAGACCTGCAGTCAAACAGCAATGAACGGGACAGGGGAGGGAGAGGACAGCGAGGAACACAAACATGGCCAGCAGGTCCCTCAGCACCGAGCCCTCAGAGGCCCTTACCTGGGCACACCTACCTCTCTGCCCGGCCGCCCCCGCTCAGTGCTCTGAAAAAAAGGCCATCAGACACACCCATGCATGACCCCAAAATAAACCCCCCAGTCCTCCTTCAGAGAAAGCATGAAGCCCTGGCACGGCAGCTCAGCTGCTCCTACCTCTCATCCAGCTCCTCGAGCCGGCTCTTCACCGTGTGCGCGTTGTTCTCCTTGGTGATCTTCTGCAGGAGGTAGAAAGTCTGCTGGAACATGCGGAGCAGGTACTCCTCGAACTCCATAGGCACACAGTTCTTGGACATCAGTTCGTTGATGCAGGCCATGGCCAGCACGCCCAGGCGGCCCCGCTCCTGCCCCAGCACCGAGTTGTGGCTGCTGCCGTTGACCGAGGACATTTTGCGGGCGCGGGTGTCGCAGCCGAAGCGCGCGAAGTGGAAGATGGTGGTGAGCAGGGACGGGGTGATGCTCGTGGACAAGGGGATCCAGCTGAAGAGGTGTGCCAGGCACTCCAGTGCCAGGGAGCAGATGTATTCACTGTCTGTGTCCAGGATGGGGATGGGCTGGTTCAGCAGTTTGGCTGCGCTGGGGCTCTGCAAGAGGCTACTCAAGAGGTCACCTGAGGGAGAGAGTGGTGTCAGGCAGGGCACGAACCCCCAGCTGCCCAGCCCAGTCCTGTGCAGGGCCAGGAGCTGTACTCTGATGATCCTTGTGGATCCCTTCCAACTCAGAACACCCTGTGATTCAGCAGGTTATTTGTGTGAGAGGAACTGGTGATTTCTGTACTCAGGAACTGGCCTCACACAACCCTTCTGGCCTTACCAGCCAGGGCACCCAGACGGTATTTCAGCAAATACAATGCCATGGGGTGTATTTTAGGAATTTATTATACAATTCTATCCCCCCACAAGGTTGAGCATCCTTGATGTAAGCTGAGTACATCCCTGCTACACTGAAGGTGGCAGTCTTCTGCTGGCCTATGACACTTCTGGGTGATGTTCCAGTCACACCAAACAGCTCACTCAGTGCAGCACCTCCTCCCAGGGACCCACAGCCATGGCAGGCACAGATCACATCCCCCAGCCTCCCAACCACACCACAACAAAGGCTTCCCAAGAAAGGCGCAGTCTGAACAATTTGACAAAGCCTCAGGATTTATCTTCCGTGACTTTCTCCAGCCTCCAACTGAAGCCACATAAAGTTAATATTTGCAATATCCTGTGAAAGAGTTCCACAGCTTCACCATAAACATGCTTCGTTTGGGGTATGCCAGCTGCTAGTTTCACTTTCTACCCAAACAGGGAAGAGAAATAATCCCTGCTTTCACTTTCTTTGTGTCAGTAGGCTTCTCATGCAGCTCCTTGCTCAGTTTCTTTGATAGAATGAAGGTTTTACTTCTGTTGTTACTTACAGGGAAGCCACTCAAACCCCTCCATCACCTTTAGTGCCCTTCTACAAAGCTCTCATTGCTACTCTGCACCTACTGATACTGAAAGAGCAGAACTGCAGCCACTACTCAAGGTGCAGATGAGCCTCAGTTCCACAGAGCAGCACAGCAGGTGATTATTTCTGACTGCTGCTGCTGTGAATTTTCTGTAGAATGATGTGGAGAAGCTCTAAAGTTAATCCTGCCTAGCTCAGGGTGAACTCCCCCCTCACAGCAAGAGGGGACCACATGCACTCACCTGTCATCTCCCACCTCAAACCAAGCCACCAACAATCCAGAGACTCCCTTATCCCTTGTGGCCTTTGCTTCCTCAAAAGCTTTTGGAATCCAAGGGCCAGCCCTAGCCAGGCTGCCTTTCTCACAGGCACTGCCCACAATCTCCAGGCTTCCACCTGCTGCAAAACTACTCACCCTCCCCAGGTTGTTCAATCCACTTCTCTTCCTTGAGTACAAACAATCTCTTCACCTTTAAAAATCTGGCACTTGCTGTGCTACAGAATCTGAAGTTCTTAGAAAATTTGAGTGATTTTTTATGGAAGTGAAACATCCTGACACACCAGCAGTGCCAAAATAACAGCTATGATTTACTGAGCTACTTCCAATGTGCACAAGAGCCTAAGTGATGAACACAGCCCTCCTAAGTCTCCATTTTTCACCAAGATTGATGTCTTACATCACTAAATTCATAATTCCCTGCCAAGCCTTATCATTGCTTCTTTCTCCTGCATTCCAGAAACCGAAGGCATCACATGGCTTGGGCTGAATGAGACAATCCTGTCCTTCAATCTCAGCACGGAACCCCGCTGTGGGGACATTCACACCTATACAGCTCCCACTGAGCTGACACACACCCCTGAAGCTCAACAAGGCCAAGTGCACCACGGTTTGGGCAATCCCAAGTACAAATCCAGGCTGGGCAGGGAATGGATTGAGAGCAGCCCTGGGAGAAGGATTTGGGGTGCTGGAGGATGAGAGCTGGCCATGCCCTGGCCATGAGCACCCAGAACCCCCCTGTGCTGGGCTGAGCCCCAGCATGGGCAGCAGGAGAGCGAGGGAGATTCTTCCCCTCTGCCCCCTCAGGTGAGACCCCACCTGCAGAGCTGCCTCCAGCCCTGGGGCCCAGCACAGGAAGGACGTGGAGCTGCTGGAGTGAATCCAGAGGAGGCCACGGAGATGCTCCAAGGGGCTGGAGCCCCTCTGCTCTAGAGCCAGGCTGGGGCTGGGAGAGCTGGGGGTGGTCACCCAGAGAAGAGAAGGCTCCAAGGAGACCTCAGAGCCCCTTCCAATGCCTCAAGGGGCTCCAGGAGAGCTGCAGAGGGACTTGACACAAGGGTCTGCATGGACAGGACACAGGGAATGGCTTCCCACTGCCAGAGAAGCTGTGGCTGCCCCTGGATCCCTGGAAGTGTCCAAGGCCAGGCTGGACGGGGCTTGGAGCAGCCTGGGATGGCGGAAGGTGTCCCTGCCCATGGCAGGGCGTGGAATGAGATGATCTTTAAGGTGCCTTCCAACCCAAACTATGGTTATTCTTTTAAACATTCAGTTCAGCCAACTCCACAAAAATCAATGAGAATTACATATTCTCATCTTTTAATCCATCCAGACCAGAAACTCTGAGTGATGTTCCTGTAACTCACAGCAGTTGGTCCAAGCGCTCTGCATGCAGTTAAATCACTGGAGCTCTGAGGTTAAGGGATTTTCAGTGTCTTTGCAAACAGGTGACAGATTTACAGCATCAGCTGCATTCATGCCAAAGGAGAGACTTCCTAGTGCCTGGCTCTGCAGCAGGAACACAGCCACAAATACTTCTGCTCCTCATTTGTTTGCCATAGGCGAGTGCATATTCCTGAGGAAGGGATTCATCAGGAAATGTGATATAAATCATGCAAAGACAACATTTGGAGGCTGAGATTGTTGCTGAGTAAATCCTACACACCAATGCAATAACTCAAATGTTGTCCAGCATGGGACATTATCAGAGTTTCTTTGCCTGAGCGATATGAGAAATGAGTTTAATGTTGTCTTCAAGTGCTACTTAAAACCTATGCAACACTTGCAAGTAACCATTTCACTCCACTTCCCTGTGCAAATAAAACATAGGAAGCAGAGGTTTTCCAAGTTCCTAAAGAGAATTGGGCTCTGATGGAAGATATTAAACATTTATGGGGACTCAGGAGTTTGTTTTGCCTCTTGGAAGACCTTTAATTTCACCTGAATGGAAAGAGTAAAGGGTGGTGGCCTCATTTAAGCAATGAAAATATTCAAGAGTCACCAGTAAACAGGAATTGAGCCCTGCATGAATTGAGTCTCAGGGAACACAAAATGAGCAAGCAGTGGATCAGAGGGAAGCACTCAGTGTTCCTTCTGGAAGTGGTGGAATCATCATCTCTGAAAGTGTCCAAAAGCCATGTGGATGTGGCACTTGGGGACAAGGTTTAGTGGTGGCTCTGGGAGTGCTGGTTAATGGTTGGACTCAATCTTTGAGCCTTTCCTAACCTCAGTGATTCTGTGACATCAAGAAGCTGAAGCACAATTAGTTTTAACATGGAGACAGCACAGCAAAATAAAACAGAGAGAGTTTCGCACCAGCAAGTTTGCACAGGCAAAATGAAACTCTAAAGGCACTGCCAGTGTGGTCCTGCTCCTTACAGTTACCTTGAAAAAACAATGTGTAAAAAGTTTGTTTGTTTTCCCTGAGAGGGGAGAAAGGAAAAGCCCAGCACAGAAGTGCAGCCTACTTCCAGTTTGGGAAATTCAATCCCAAGTCACGAGGTGAACACACAGGTGGATGAAAGCTGCCTCAGCACAAGCCCCAGGGGACTGAGGGACATCTCCAACAGGCTTCCATGACAGCCAGCCCAGAATTTGTTCCACCAGTGCCCTCCCCCAGCACCATTCTTGACCACTGACACCAGAAGCTTCGATCTTTTCTGTAAATATTTCCTGTTCAAACTCTTCCCAGCTACAGCAAAATCTGCTCTCCCCCTGCCAACCCAAAGGAATATTTCTTCCCATTAAAGCTTGTGATTTGTACATAAATATAGAAGTATCTTAAGCTTTTCTACAGGAAAGGAGAACTTGAAATGCTGCTCAAACTTCAGTGTGAAAGGTTTAGCACGAAGCAAAACACTACCAACAGCTTATCAGAGGCAGCTGTCTGGAGCTGCCTGCTGCAATCTGGCCACAAGGAAATGATCTGCAACTCCCAGGGAACTGTTAAAGGTCCCAGGGACAAGGAAATGTGTACCAAGGACACAAAAATGTGTTCTCCATTTCAGAGGGAACTAAGAAATAGAGATGTAAATGGATTAACATCAGATCAGCACTCACACAAAAGTCTAACAGGAATAGATGGAAAACAAACTTTCACAATCACAGAATGGTTTGGGTTGGAAGGCACCTCAAAGCCCATCCAATTCCACCCCCTGCCATGGGCAGGGACACCTTCCACTAGCCCAGGCTGCTCCAAGCCCCATCCAACCTGGCCTTGGACACTTCCAGGGATCCAGGGGCAGCCACAGCTTCTCTGGGCAACCTGTTCCATTTCACAGAAAATGGCTACCTTTATTTATTTTTCCCAGGTAGGATTCGGTTTTACTCCACGGCCTTTTGATATGCTAACAGCTGGAACTCAGGGGACAATGCCAACCCCATGCACGGCCACAGGCTTGGGGAAGAGGGGCTGGAAAGTTGCTCAGTGGAAAAGTGTGCCCAGGTGGGCAAGAGGGCACTGGAGCTGGCCTGAACCAGCACTGGGGTGGCAGCAGGACCAGGGCAGGGACTGTTCCCTGCACTGGCACTGCTGAGGCACCTCCANACGGGAGGATTTAAAAGCTGTGTGGATATGGCATCTGGGGACATGATTTAGTGGTGGCCTTGGCAGTGCTGGAATAACAGCTGGATTGGATGACTTTAGAGGGCTTTTCCAACCTTAACAATTCCATGATCTTAACTCACTGCCATTAAGCATTGTGCACTGACACTTCAGGAAGGTTTCTGCCATCTGAGGACAACAAGCAGCTCTGTGGGCACTTTCTAATGATGTGACATTTGCAGTGGCGCATCCCCACAGTGGAAACAGTTTCTTTGTGTAGGGTTTTTCTTTCCCATCAGGAATTTTTTTGGCCTACGAAAAGCTCTAGGGAAGGGTTACTATGAGAGGTTAGACAGTAAAAGAAGGAATCCGTGCCTGATCCTGCAGGTTTAAGTACATGGAAATCCCATCTCATAGCTTTTCCTTACCACTTTCTCCTGAGGTCGGGGACGGTGGTGGAGTGGCAGCAGTAGCACTGTGCTTATCCCAGATGCTCTCCAAAATACCTGGCCAAAGAGAGACCTTTCAGAACTGCCTTCTCAAAGACACACTGATTTCACAAACACAGCACAGACTGCAGAGAACTTGGGCAGAACACACCTTGAGTGCTTTGAGAAGGGACAGAAACACTCAACAATGGCTTTGGGCTCACTAAGAGAGACAATCTCCATCCCTCTGCATGGCAGGAGCTCAGCAGCTGCTCTGCTACACAGCTTGGCTCATATTAAGTTGACCCAAACGCTCCAGGGCAGAGCTGAGCGTTCCAAGTGCAGCAGCAGCCACTGCATCACCCCCATTTTGCTTCCCTGAGCCCCAGGAACACCAGCCCGGCAGCATCTCTGGGTGGCGGGGGGGACACAGTGGTTTCAGTGGCACGAGGGTGGCACTGTGTGACTCGTACCTGTGAGGAGCCCCAGCACTGTCTGCACCTGGTCCAGGAGCAGCTTGCGCAGCTCCTCCTTGCGGGCCACGCTCAGGTCCTCGCGGGGACACGCCAGCTCCTCCGAGGTGGTTTTCAGCATGATCAGGCCCAGGGGAGTGGTCACAGGAGACTGGATCAGCTGAGGAGGACAGGAGAGCAGTGTGAAGGCAACATTCACTGACAGACAGGGGTTAGCAACACTACTCACAGTTTACAACAGCTCCACCACCGAGGGCACACCAGTTCCCACAGATACATTCAATTTCCCCAGACACGAATCTCTGATGTTGCAACAGCTCGAGCCCCGTGGGAATCCTTGAGGTTTCAAGAGAGCTTTCATAATGTCCTTGCACACATTTTGTGGCCAGCATGCTCAAAGGAACAGCCTGTCCCTTCTGTTGCTGCATCCTCTGACCTCAGCCCTGCCCTGCTCACACCTCACAGCCCAGCAGCTTCCCCAGAAAAATCCCACCCTTCCCATATGACTCAAAGGCTACAGCCAGGAGCAGATGCCACCAGGACACAGCTGAGGGATCTGACCTCCCATTTCCCCCAAAAAGAATAACTTCTGCCCCATGCTGGAACAGGGCCAGACAAAAAGCTGATTTGTGCCTCCATCAGCCACTGGGATACTGAAGATTTGTTCAAGTGGGACAAAGTTTTGTTTCCAGCTCCTCATTGCTGACCAGACATCCAAAGTGATTAATGCACTGCTCGCTCTGGGAGAAAAAAGCCCAAAGCCAATCCCAGTTGCTGCAAGTAATCCTTAAAGCCATAATTCTGTAATTCAGGCTGATCCCCTGACCCTCCAAAGGAGGGCCAGGCTGAGTTGCCACCACTAAAAACAGAGAGTTTGGTGAAATATTTGGGGAGAAAATTGCCTATCTTAAAAGCTCTTCATCTGGACATCTTGGCTTTTGGAAAGGAAGTCCCAGACACAGGAGCAGATAAGAGCTCAATGAAACACCCCACTTGTTGGTAAATTGTGAAGGGACTGGAAATCATCTCTCAGAATATTTTCTAACAAACTCAGGGAGCTTTAGCAGCACCAGGCACTGGTACCTCAGTCAGGCTAAACAAATTTTAAACCTCTAAGGAAGCAGCACTTTATGTAGAATTACTGGGTTTGCATAATGACAATACAATAGCCCAATTTACCTTTCTTCTCCACCCCTCCAGAGGTTCAGTAAAAGGTTTAGAAACTACTCAGAGTACTGGGATACAATTTAATGCTGAAGAACAAAGAACATGTTGCAAATGATCTCAGAAAAGGGCTCATCTGCAATTCTAACAGCAAATCATTCTGCTCCTGTGCTACTCTTCCTTCTGTTGAGGCCCTGGAATTCAGCATTACTGTTTTTCTTCCACTTTCTCTGAACGTTTTAGGAATGTGTCTGCCACATCAATTAATTTATGGGAACATTTCCCTCCACTGCTGAGCTCACAAGGAGAGGCTTAAGGGAAAACAGATTCCTCAAGTGAGCTCTGCAATCCCTTAAGATAACCCCGGAGTGCTAAAAAGGCCAGGAGAGCTCGGGCTGCCTTTCAGTTTGGACCCAGGTGAAACGAGAGGCAAAACTCCAAGTGGAGACAGTTATCTCCAAGTTTTTATTGTCAAATTGGCAACTGAGGCAAAACCTGCAGCACGTCCCACCCCAGTGCACTGTCAGCAACGTGATTACACCAGCCACTAATGAGCTCTGGAGCCAAGATAGTATTTTTTTTAACTTTGCAATTAATACTAGATCCATTTGCCTTAACAAATAAACTCGTGCCACTCAAGGACTTGGATTTAAATAACTGCCTTGTGGCTTGGCCGTGGGCTTTACTGCATTCAAATCATGTAATTATGTCAGCAGAAAAAGCCTGTGCAGCACTTCAGTTTACACTCAGCCTCTTTAAGCCAATTAGGAACAATTTGAAGGGAACTGGAGACAAAATACTCCAACAAAAAGAGGTTTGCACCAGCATGGTGAGGCTCCAGCAGCAGCCTGGCTCAGGATTCCCTGTAAGGATGCTGAATTGCAACCAACGTTCCAGCTAATAACACGGATTCAGGCAGGATCCTCCAATTCACAGCTGAGCCTTCCTGCAGGAGCCCTCTTAAACACTCCAACGTCCCACTAGTGACCTTAATGATGAAGTACCAGAGACTTTGGGGTGTCTTTGGCTGTTGGGTGAAAAATCTCCAACAGCCCCATGGAGAAACTGCCCTTCTGACATCCATGGTTTTATTGACTTTTTTTTGTTTAAAGAACACCCCACACCCCCTGTATTTTCAAGAACTAGCCCATAATATTTAAAACTCAAAGTGAATATTTGTGGCACAGTATTGTTCCTTGCCCAAAACACTTTTCACCCTAGAGAGAAATGTAACATGTAAAAAGTTGAGGGTTACCACAAAATTAAAAAGGAATTTACGAAGCAACATTTAATATTTAATCTTCATCAAAAGAAATCCCTGCTCAAGGAAACAAAATCATGTTTCTAAGGGAAAAATTGGCTTCATTCACGGACAGACTTCTTACCTGCAGGATGTTGGTGAAGAAGTCGTGGTAGAACATGGGCCAGTCTTGGCGGCCAATGTCCACGATGACTTTGCAGAGCTTGTTCCTGATGAAGTAAGGCAGAGTTTTGTGGTGAGCCAGCAGCAGCTTGGGCAGGCAGCTCCTGATCTCCATCTTGTCCTGGGATGGGACCCCCAGCCACATCTTATTGATCAGGTTCTGGAAAAGCAAGGGACATCTCAAATGAGCTCACCTTGGACATGCTTCGCTGAAGTGAAACATTGAGAGAGTCTGGACACGGAGAATCAGGGAATCTCAGAATGGTTTGGCTTGGAAGGGATCTTAAAAATCATCCAGTCCCACCCCCTGCCATGGGCAGGGACACCTTCCACTAGCCCAGGCTGCTCCAAGCCCCGTCCAACCTGGCCTTGGACACTTCCAGGGATCCAGGGGCAGCCACAGCTTCTCTGGGCACCCTGTGCCAGGACCTCCCCACCCTCCCAGGGAACAATTCCTTCCCAATATCCCACCTAACCTTGCCCTCTGGCAGTGGGAAGCCATTCCTTTTGTCCTGTCTCTCCATCCCATGTCCCAAGTCCCTCTCCAGCTCTCCTGGAGCCCCTTTAGGCCCTGGAAGGGGCTCTGAGGTGTCCCTGGATCCTTCTCTTCTCCAGGCTGAACAACATAAAGCAGGGACAGAGCATCTGGCAAAGCTGCTGCATCTCATGGCCCAGGACTGGCAGTGCCACAAGGGAGCTGAAGTTACTGGTTTAACTGGTTTTGGGTCAAGCAGAACTAGTGGCAGGCACAGAACTATTTCCTCCACCTTTTAACCCCGGGCACCAAGGGTTTTCCCCATCTAAAGGGGGAAGCACAGCCTTGGATGAAGCAGGAAAAGAAAAACAGGGAAGCAGGTTTGGTTTTCCACACGTCTGATGCCCCCCAGGTCTCCTGAAGCTGAGCTGGAAGGGCACTGGAGCAGGCACTGCCTGGCCGTGACAAGGCACCACTTGCACAGAAAGCTTTTAGTCCACTTAAAGGCAGACAGAATCCAAAGGAAAGCAGAGCTGCAAATTACTTCCCTGCCCTGCTATGATCCCATTTAGGGCTCTGGAGCATCAGGAGCTGAATCTCTTGGGATAACCCAGAGAGGAGGCTGAGGCAATGTCTGTGCCCATCTGCAGGATTCAGCCTGGAGAAGGAGAGGTCACAATCATAGCCTGGTTTGGGTTGGAAGAAACCCCAAATATCCAAAATTGGAAGGTGATGTATGGTCAAAGGAGATGCAATCCACAGAGGGATGTACTGCACAGAGACACCAGTTCCAGGGGAGAGGTACACAGGGATATTTATACAGACTTTACTCAAAGAAGTTGGTTTTGGTGTTTTCTAGCAGAGAAAAATCCAGAAGTACTGCTTAAAAACAATGGCCCAAGGAGCTGAGGGCTCCTTGATGCAAATCCAGAATCCCAATAAAACTGGAAGATGTTTTAGCTTTAACATCCATCCTTTAATGCCCAGTGCGTTCTGTCCTACTCCTCCCTCCTGCCAGCAGCAGCTTTCTCCCTATAAATGCTTGTGGGAAGATGTTTTCTTTTCCAAAAAGCAGGAGGTGAAAACAATTCCTCTGGAAGGGGGCCAGGAGGAGTTTTATTCCAAATCCACTGCTAACTTCCTAAACAGTCTGGGAAATCCATGTCCTTGGGCAGTTTTGGGAATGATCCTTGTGTTCACACCCCTTTGATCCAGCAGCCAAGGACAGCTGGGGAAGCTGCAGACTGGGGCAGACCATGGCTCTGAGGACCAGTTCATGTCCAGCACTGTACCAGGTAATTTTGGGAATTCAAGCTCCTCCATGGAGAGATCCTCATCTCCCAGCTAGGCTGGGGACTCCTGTCCCTCCCTCTGCACTGCACAGTGATTCCTTTATTCTGGGCACAGTTAGGGTTTTCAGTGCTACTTTTTGCCCCTCCAGGGAAGCAGAGGCTCAGTAATCAAACTCCATAAAATATCCTGAGCTGGTAGGACCCACACAGGATGATCCCAAGGATCACTGAATCCAACTCCTGGCCCTGCACTTGTTTTGCTCATCAGGAAAATCAGTGGGACACCACCCCCTGGGCAGGAATAATTCCCATGTCACTTGCCATGATCCCTTTTTGAGGGGAAAGTAAATCAGATTCAATTTGCAGACAGAGTCCAGACACCCCATGCAATCCCTAATAAGTAAAATGAATATTTAGGAAAAGAAATCAACAATAATGTGGATAATTTGTAAAAACAACACAACTTTAAGAGCAGAGTTTTTATCTAAACATGTATTTTATCTAAAAAGTGGCCCAGTGCAAGGGCTATAAAGCCCTCTGATTTAGGGACTATAAACCCCTCTGATTTCAGGGCACAGCTCAGAGTGCCCACCCAGCCAAGAGCACAACACAGAGGCCACAAATGGCCCTGACTGAGGTGTGACATCGACCAAATCCCAGGATATCCTCAGGGACAGACACTGCACTGGTCAGTGAGAAATCAATGACACAACAGAGCTGTTCACAGAATACTTTTGCTTATTCCAGTAGACACAGAGATCAATATCAAGGCTTTTAACTCAAATTTTGTTCTTTTCTAAATAGGTGAAGAGTGGAATGTGGCTGTCTCAGAGAGACCTCACCTCTACAACCAGCACAAGCTTGCAGGATGTAGTTCAAGAGCATCAACCACAACTACAGAATGTCAGAAAAATAAAGGCAAGTTTGCCTTCCCTCTCAGCCCTCAGAGGCTGCAGGAGCCAGGAGCAGGTAATCACCCCCATACTTCTGATCATAAAAACAGCATAAAAGCAATAACACCCTTAAAAGCATCGTGCAGAAACTCAAGCAGCCGCTGAAACTGGAGGTAATTTGTACTTAGAGATGCCAGGAAATGAATTCTTCAATTTGTGTACAAAGATTCATATTCTCCCACTCCGAGCCTGCCATTAAGCAACCTCTCTAGCAGAGAGCAATAAAAGCATCCTTTATCACTGTACTTACCAGGGCTGCCATTTCAGACCAACATTTCCCCCCAAAAAATCGATTGCCAGATAAAACTGCACCAGGCAGAGAACGCACTGAGCAGGCAGGAGTTCAGCCCTCACCTCAAACACGGTCAGGCTGTACATCATCACATAATCATTCCTTGTGCTGGACAGGAAGTACAGGCAGAATCTCCAGGCTCCTATCTGCTGGGCAAAGTTATTTAAAAGCTCCTCTGCAAAAAAACATAAAAATAAAATATTGCTTTAAAATGTACTTCAGTTTTAACTTGACTTTGATGTAAAATACTCCACGAAAATTCTTTAGCTGTAAACAAAGCCATTACAATGTATAGTGATAGCACAGCAAGTGAGCAGGGAAGAGACCCTGTGTTCAGGGAATGACTCAAACAACCTGGAGGAGGGCAAAAAATATAATAAAATCACATTCTCCAGTGTTTAAAGCAACGTAACAACAGGCCGTAATGAAAACGGAACAGATGTGTCATTTTAGAACCAGTTCTGACATAAATACTGCAGCAGACTAAGAGGTGAATATTAAAACAAATCACACAACAATTGTATTACGAGCATTGTTATTTCATCTGTAAAAGCCAAATGTTGGGATTTCAGGTCATTGTGAGAGAGTAGGAGCACTTCAGATCCCAGTGTTCTAAATCCACCTTCCTTTAATGCAACTCCAAGAGCTGCTGGCTTCGTGGAAGTTCAGGGTAGCAGAAACCTCCCTAAATGCTCAAGGATTTGGTCACCTCTCATGAGGTGACAATGTGACAAAGAGAAAAGCTACAAGGGCTGCTTTACAGACTAAGCAAATTTAAGGCTTAATTAATTGTTTTCTTTCCTGCAATTTAAGCAGGAAAATGAGGGATACCTTTTCCACAGCAGGAGATCACCATTGGAAAAACCACAGCAAAAACCTTGTGTTGTTTATTTTACAGGATTTCTGGGACAAGCCTTTTGTGCTGATCACACTTTTGGCACGAGATGGTAGAAACAGAACAATCCCAGAATGGTTTGGGTTGGGAGGGAGCTTAAAGTTTATCCAGTGCCACCCCCTGCCATGGGCAGGGACACCTTCCACTAGCCCAGGCTGCTCCAAGTCCCATCCAGCCTGGCCTTGGACACTTCCAGAGATCCAGGGGCAGCCACAGCTTCTCTGGGCACCCTGTGCCAGGACCTCCCCACCCTCCCAGGGAACAATTCCTTCCTAATATCCCATCTAGCCCTGTCCTCTGGCAGTGGGAAGCCATTCCCCCTTGTCCTGTCTCTCCATCCCTTGTCCCAAGTCCCTCTCCAGCTCTCCTGGAGTCTCTTTAGGCACTGGAAGGGGCTCTGAGGTGTCCCTGGAGCCTTCTCTTCTCTGGGTGAACACCCCCAGCTCTCCCAGCCTGGCTCCAGAGGGGTTCCAGCCCTTGGAGCATCCCTGTGGCTGTTTGGGAATAAAAGGAATCTGCCTCTTTACAAGCACCAGCACAAGCAGCTCCCCCAGAGCACCTGCAGGATCCCTGCTGCCTTCCAGGACATATTTAATAACACCACCCCCAAAGGGAATTGCTGATATTCCTGCTTGTCATCCCACAACAACTGGGACAGACTGGCTTTGCATTCCTAATGCTGAAGTCCATGCTCCATCTCCAGACAGAGGTTTTCCAGGACACACAATCCAACAATGTACAGAGGAAATGTCACTGGTCTATCAGCCATAGGAGCTGTCACAGATTCCCTGGACCCAAACTATGGAAACCTTTCCTTCCAGTTCTCACCTAAGCAGGAGAGGGGGAAGATGCCAGTTCAGTGTCAGGCACAGATCGAACACAACCAGTCCTCCCTGCTGAGGGCTGCAGGCAGGAACCCCACCAGGAACACCCCTTGGAAGGGGCAGGAACTCACCTATCTCACGTTTCCGCTCGTTTGTTGTGCAATTGTGGAAAAACTCTGTCATCAGACTCTCCAGAGCCCGCAGCGAAGCCTCTTCTGATGCCTGGGAATGACATTGAAGGAAAGAGTTAAAACTAATTCCCACTCTTGATGCCTTTTGGGGCTACCTAAAAAGAGAGGCCAGACAAAATTAAGAGAATAAAAGTGGTTATACTTACTGAAGGGCTTTCAGGTACATTCAGGGCAGACGAAGCCCCCCAGGGGTTACACCCAAAAACTGATGATGGGGTCACAGGTTTCCATACTTTTGTAAGTTTGGTCCATTTGCATATCGGGGGTTAATCCTCCAATTACAGCTTCAGGTAATGAAGCCATTCACCCCAAGTTTGCTCCCCCCCAGCTCACTGCTGTTTACGTTTCTCAGGGCCTGAGGCAGTGAGATGTCCTTGAATTCCAGGCCTAGAGAGGGATTGTTTTGTCTAACCAAAACGGGAGAACAGTCACTAACACTCTATGTGGAGTTTAGAATTATACACTAAAGAATTGCAGGATCACAAATAGATGAAAAAGATAAAAGCTAAAACCCTAAGGCATCACTCTGACACAGGAGGGTGGCATTAGAACATCACAGATGCACTAAAATCCAGCACACGGCAAATAACTGGGAATTCAAACTGCTCATTGGTGTCAGGTAGCAGCAAGACTTGTCCACTGCAAGCGAAAGCTTTGGACATGAAGAACCATTTGCTCAGCTCCATTAATGAGGACAACACCACAACAAAACTTCCTTTATTTTGGGGGCATTCAGGAATTTTAAGTGAATAAATAATTCTCACAAAGATCGCAAGTTCAAGTAAAGATGCTTTCAGATGTTTAGAGATCACAAATATCCGATCATGGGAAGCATAAACTTTGAGAGGATTTCTTTCGGACATCAGGAGGAATTTCTTCCCACAAAGGGTGATCAGGTGGGTGGTGGAGTCCCCATCCCTGGAGGTGTCCAAGGAAGGCCTGGATGTGGCACTCAGTGCTCTGGGCTGGGGACAAGGTGGGGATGGGTCACAGGCTGGACTCGATGATCCTGGAGGTCTTTTCCAACCTCAATCATTCCATCCTGTGATCCCTGACACCTCTTCCTGTCTTTGCCTTGGTGCCATCCTGCTGCTCAGGAAGCTTGAAAAATTAAGGAATTTCCAGCACTGTAAAAAGCAGTATACCAGCATTCAGCAAGCTGATTCAAGAAGAACAGCCCCCACCCCCACCCTCAAATTTAGCTTTCATTCTTGGAAATCATTAGTTACAGTTTTAAGTCCTAAAGAAATTATCAGGATTAGCATCCACCTGTAGTTTTGAGCACTCTGGATTTGGGATGATTTTATTCTGGCAAGGTAACAGCCTTAGGAACGGTCCTGCTACAGCACAGACCATGCCAGAGCTGTCTCTCCAATGTTTTCAACCCCTGCTATCAATAATAAATGCATCAAGATTCAAGCTCAGACCTTCAAGCACAGGAACAAAGTAAACATTTAAGAAAACTGATATTTCGGCCTCAAAAAAGCCCCGAACCAGAAAAAAAAGCCATGCCTGGCAGTCTCCTGCGGAGAAGAGCATGTGAGACATCCTGCAGAAACACTCCAGGCTTCTGCTCATTCCCATTTCCATGCACAGCAGTTTTCCCAAGGGCCAAGCAGCAGGAGCCCCTCTCCACTGGATTAACACCCAGGAACACCAACAACTCCACACTGAGGGCTCTGCTCTGCAGCAGCTAGAAGTGGATGCTCTGCAGGACACCAAACATTCACAAAGGAATACTCAATTCCATCCTACCTTTCCTCTTCCTTCCCTGCTTTGTCCTTTTTTTCTTGCTTTTTAAAGCCCTGCTCTAGAAATCAAGGACTGTTTCAGCAAGAGATGTTGCTAGTGGGAAACTGGCTTCAAACAACCAACAATCCAAGCAGAGCCACATTTACAGCCCAACTTCCCAGCTTTAATCCATTTATGCTTGGGCTGCAAACTTCCCTTCAGCCATGGAGCACCCTCCTGCCAGTCACCATTCCCAGATAACAGCACCACTGTGGATAAGAGCCTCACTTTAAAAAGAAATATTTGACTAAGTGGAGTCCTTAATTACTTAAGATACGGCCACACTGCCATTTGTGGGACAGAAGTTGTCCTCAGCTCCTCCCAAGTACATCCACACATACAAATCCAGTATTTTCCTAAATCCCTGCACTGCATTTCTCTGCTGCTCAACACAGAGTGAGTCTCACCAGCACTTTCTGATGCCAAACCCCCAAAGACAAGTTTCCAGCCTCAATTTGATGCAAATTCCTCCAAGAGCAGCACTGCTCTCCCACTCCACCTTCCACCATCCAAGACCAAGATCACCTCAATCCATGGAAATCTCTTGGTTCTTCACAGGATAGGAGGGCTCAGACATCTCTGGATACTTAATTCAATCCTTCTTCAGCACCAGTAGTTGACATAAATACATTCTTCCAAGATTCAAGATTTATGTCCTGCTTTTGGAAATAAATTATGGAGTTCTTATAAATCTTGAGCATCTGCCATGTCCTCCACTGGCTTCAGCACTGAGATTTGGAAGATCCTATTCCTTAGGAACACAGTTAATCTTCCAAAGTTAATCTTCCAAAGCAGAACACCACGATCATGATGCTCAACATGTCAAAAGCAGGAAGAAAAGAAACCAGAGAGCACAACACAAGGATTTCATGCAAAAAGCCCAAGGCCACCTGGGCACAAAGAAACAGCAGGACCTCCAAGATTGTCCTCTCCTCTCGTTTGATTTCTCGTAGCTCTTCTGGAGGTTTGGCCAAAGGAAGGTCGAGAAGGAAAAATTGTCTGAGGTAACCAAAGCCCAGCCCAGGATCCCCTTCTAACTCCAGGCTGGACTTACCAAGGACCTGCATTTGCTGATGCCTTTGGGTATTCCTCAAGTTACCCAGATCCTGGGGCACACGGTCATCCCCCAGCTCTCCAGCAAAGGCTCTGATAAGGAGGCCATTGAGATAAGGAGGTCACGTGCTGTGCAGAGCTGCAGGGGAAGGTTGCTGTACCTGTACCCAGACGCCTGGGAAGCTGATTAGTGAGACTCCAATAAAAGTCCAGCTGTTCAGAGCACCTGGAATATTTCCTAGTGTTATTCCCATGTTAACAAGCAGTTTGCTTTCTTTTAGGGCTCCCTGTTTACTCTGCATTGAGGAGGACAGGCAGAACCAGCAGTGCTGTGTTTAGGTTCTGGTCTGAAATTCTGCATCATGCACAGATTTCATTTTCCAAGGTTTTCAAGGAAAGTGTGCACCATCAGGAACAGAACTTACCCCAGTTTTCTATGTCAGGGCTGGCAGTTTGCCTCACCTCCATGAGGCACTACTAAATATACAACTATTGAAACAGAAATACTTCCCACTCTTTCAGAAGTCTAACCTGACCCCTTCACCCCTAGTGCCTCCCAGGGCTGGATCAACCAGGAAACACCACTTCTCTCTTCTAACAACCATTAGAGGAAAATATATTCAGTTCTCCAACTCCTGCTTGCAGAGCAGGTAACGTGAGCTTTTCACCACGAGAACTCTGCGGCTCACAAAAAGCACTGGAGAGAAGATGTGCCACGTCCCCACCCCCTCCTGCTGCGCTGCCTCAGCACTGGGGCTGAGTTGTGACCCACAGGGAGGGTCCTGGCTGCCAAATTCAGCAGATCCTCCGGCCAAAGGGGATGTCCTTGTCACAGCTCCCTTAGGGGAGTGAGAGGTGAAAGCAAGCAGGGCTAAATGCTAACACAGGCACAGCTACAGATTCCCGTGTTCCAGAAGGACATCCAGAGTCTGACCTGGAAACTGGGTCAAAAGAGCATCTCTGGGAGGTGTGTCACAGGTGATCCTCCCCAATATAGGTGCCTTTATGTGCTGGGTTGGGTCCACACCACACAGACTGGGCAAGCAGCAGCACTGCTCCAGGTCTGCTCTGCCTGCAATTGTCCCATCTGATCCGAGCAGGACTTGCTGTGGATCAGGGTGGGAGAGAGCCACTGCCAGTCTGTGTCCTTCCCATCCTGTGTCCCCTCATGAGGTTTGCTAAAGGTGTTTCACACCACTATCAGACGAGGGGCGGAGCTGCTTACTCACTCCAGTTATCTCTGGACTCCAACCTTTCCTGCCCTGCTCCAACCAGGAAAATGAGCTCCAACAGCTCCCTTTCCTGACAGAAAACACAAGATTTGCTACCAAGAGCCTGCACATCCAACAACATTCTCCATCCACCAAAGCACCACAAGAAGGACCTACCCCACCAGCTGATTCAGGGCTATCCTCCAGTTACATTTTAAGCTGTATGAGTCATTAACTGATTTCTGCTGATTAAGGAAAAAAAAAAGCTGCCAACCTCCTGCATTTCTGTTGCAGGAGGCTGTTCAATATTGCAGCTGCACCTCAGTGAGGCTCTGGAGAAGCACAATCTTTGTACCCTGCTGCTGACTCCATAACAAGCTCAGATGGAGACTATGACTAAAGTACTGGGGTAGAATGAGTTACTCATCCAACTCCAGCAAACAACAGAGCAGTGATCCTTGGGCTGCAGTTTAGACCCTGTACATGCACTTGAGTAGCAGATACAATGCTAATTTTAGTTTGCATATCACCAAACACAACCATAGCCCTTAAAAAAGCACCTGCTCATTCTGCAAGACATGGAAGTGCTTTCTAAAGCCATTTTCTCCACAAGTGCTTTCATTTAGAGTTCACTTCCTCTTCTTTTCTTTTTTTTTTAAATTTCATTTTACGCTCTCTGAAGGGATTTTTTCGTTGAGGGGAAAGCTTTTCTCTACTGCTTTGCCATAAAAACACAAGCTGTTAACCTTGTAATGTTTGCCATTAGAGCATCCATCACACAAACGATGCTCTAAATACGGCAACTTGGGCTGATGACAACTAAGAGGAGGGTTAGGTCTCTTCAGTTTTTCCCTAATGTGTTTGCAAATGGATATCACTCCAAGACAAATTTAAGGCATCCCCTCTCCAGAGCTTTTTTTAGTAAGATGTTAATTGCAGCTGCAATGTTACAGAGGTGACTTCATCCTTCAGGCAGCGCTGGAGCACCTTCCTGATGTGGAAGGATGGATTTTACACCACACGAGCTCCCAAGACCTCCTCCAGTGGCAGGGGGAAAAAGCTCTGGCTCTGCTGCAAGCCAGGAGCCCTCAGAGCAGATCAAACCCCCCTTCTGCATGTCTACTCTTTAAATAAAGACGGGAGTTCTGTCGGGGAGTTGTTCCCACCCCCTGCACCCATCCTGGTTTGAATTCTGACGCCCACCGCTGTTCATCCCTGCCGTCAGTCCCTGTGCAGTCCCTGCTCCCGCTGTATTCAACACCTCCCAGCCCACAAAGCCCCCCACTCTGAGCACTGACAGCACATGCAGATCCCTCTGCAGCTTCCTCACTTGCTGGAGCTGCCTCTCCATCCCAATCCCACCCACCCCTCTCTCCTACCATCTCCAGTGCAAGACACACAGCCCAGCACAGCTCAGCCTCCTTCCAGTTATCAGGACTCAGATCTTACCACATTTATCTGTTAAAATCACTATCAGCTATGTCTACCAGCTTGTGGGCAGCTCTTCCAGGAGAGGAGGGACTACAGGGGAGCACAAGACGTGAATCCTGACCATTGGAAGCACTCCCAGCTGGAATTGCTATAATGCCACCAACCAGCCAGTGCACAGGGTCAAAAAAACAGACAAGAAACAAGAAATTTCATCCCCAGCACCTGTATAAAATAACTTATCATCACCCTGTCTTTGCTAATTGCAATGTCCCATCCTCTTCCACCTCGGAGCCTTCTGCTTCCAGTGGTGTGCAGTTCATTAACAGCACAGTCACACACCTAAAAACACAAACAACTACACTCCAGCTGCTGAATTTTCTTCCTTCTGCGTTATTTATAGTCAAGCCTAACTTAATGATGCACATATGTATCGTTATGAACAATACTAACATGTCCATGTACTGAGGTAGTAATTTACTCATTGAAGGATTACCAGGGTGTGTTTTCAGAGCCCCTTCCTGCCCCAGCTCTAACACAACATGATAATGAACAGGTAAATTAGAAATCACACTCTCAGAAAGCTTGTGGGTCCTTTCAAGCCTGCTCACAAAAACCTGAAGAACCCCTGGGACAGCCAGTCCAGCCAGTCAAATTCGTGGAAGAAGTGCACTATTATTTTTAGCAAAAAAAGCAGAATTATGAAGTGTTTTAAAAATGTTGTAGGACACCCAACACATCCTCCAGAAAAGGAGGAAATACACACTACAGGCAGGCAGAGCTGGGAGCTCAAGAGCAGTGTTACGCATTATATTCAATCCTTTCCACTAATAATTGTAGAATTTAGGGTTTCACCCTCATTCCCAGGCTCTCTTATCAGAGGTCTGACACGAGGAGCCCACAGCATACGTGCTCCCCAGCAGTGCTCTGCTGATGCTATCAGGCCAGGGCTCAGCCTTCAGTCGCAGTTTCCTCGTTGCACTTCAGAGATGTTTTTGTGGTTTAAAGAACCGAAAGCAGACTGGGCCTCGCTCTGTGCTCCCGGCACAGCTCAGCTCCTGGGGCTGTGTCAAGACAGCTCTGGCTGCAGAGCTGACCCCTCTCCCAGCTCACCCATTTTAGAGACCACAACTTCAGTACCTCACTAACAACGGGGAGATTTTGCAAACTTGTTATAGGGGAGTTTTTGCCTCAATTGTGGCATAAAAATCACGGATTGCTGTTGTACCTCAAGGCAACTGGCAGAGGAGCAAAGGCACCATGCTCCTCTCCGTGTCCACAAGGTCTCAAAGCTCAGGGCCAGCTCCAGAGCTGCTCAAAGCCCTCCTGCCTGGACAACTCCCCCCTTCAGGAACCTGGCTGCACTTCAGGAATCAGAGTGTTGAACTTAAATATCAGCTAAGGACTCAGCACGACCCCAGGCTGAGCAGCGCTTCGAGGAGCAGGCCATGGAGAGCCAGCAGTGACAACCTGATTTCTGCACCAGAGATCATCTTACCTGTAACACTGCCTGCTCCACCAGTAATCAGCACCTTTTTCAATACCCAAGGGATCTGATTTCTTAAACCCTCTCAGGCAGATTCAGTTAACCAGGCATCAGGTTTGAAGGCTGAACTTTGATTAACAGGCTCAAGTGTCTGAATCTTTCTAACCCAGTAACTCTTAACCCACATAACCAAGCCCAGCAGGCAGCGTCCTCCACCCAGCAGTTCCCAGTGGCTTCAGCACCCAGGAATTCTCTTAGAAACCCAGCAAAAGAATAAAACAATCCCAGCACACTGGAATAAGCAAAAGAAGGTTTTGGAACAGTGCTGTTTCAAGCCACGCTTGCTGAAGACGAGCCCAAGAGCAACTTCTGGGTCCCTGACGCCCAGGGAAGGCAGCTGGTCACGTGCTGGTGACTTCCTAATTGATTTCTTGTGGTTTAGCTGCTGGAAATGGCTCAGCAACACAGTATTTTCCCAAACAAGCAGTTGCTAAAATAACAGTACACAGCTGAGAAGCACAGAAGCACCCAATGCAGATTCCTCAAGATCAATATCCTGCACATCACCAAAGCACAGCAGGCAGAGGTGGCTCTGGAGTCACTTTTTGGACTTGCAACTTAAATCTGACAATCCGGCCACAGCCATCAGCCTTTCCTCAGCAGACACTTGGCTCAGTCGGTTCTCAGCTGCTGGTCACCGCTTTTTAAGCCATCAATGATAATAACTTTTCATTTCATGGGTTATCAGCAAAACCAGCCAAACAAAATCTGCTCTTCAGATGGACACAGCTGAGCATCTGCCAAGGGTGCTCAGCTGGGCAGGGGCCGCTTCCAGAAGGTAAAACACTGCAAGGTGACTCTGGTTGTCTCAGTTCAGAATTCAGTTCAGAATCAACTTAAATTGTCCCCAGTGAAGTCTAGAAACTCACACCTCTGAAGCTGCATCATTCCTTTCACTTCACACTCTACCTTTGCTGGGTTCCCCAGGATGCCCTATCCTCCAAACCAGCCTGCGACCCCTCCGAGGGAGATCCCATCCGTCCCTGCAAGACAATGCTCGTGCAGGAGCCCCAGGACCATGGGCACAAGGAACAAATCACTTTCCTTTTCTCTACATAAACAAATCAGGCAGGACCACAGGGCTGCTCCAAACGCAGCTTCACTCAGTTTGAGACACCACTTTCTCCAGAGGTTTAGGTGAAGTAACCCAACTTCTAAACAGGAAGGTGGAAAAAGGATCCCAAGGAATCCTTTAGAAACGAGTATGTTGGTGAGGAGAGTATTTGCGAAGGGAATAAAAAAATCCTTATAAAAAGTATTTGTAAAAGGTGTTACGAAGAGCGCCCACATCATCTTACTGCAATGGTCCAGAAACCAAGCGATGAGCAGCAGTGTCAAATGAACTTACCCTGCAGCCAGTACAGCCTTCTTAGCTGGAGTCTCTTTAAAAGCCCCACACCTATCACAGAATCATGGAATGGTTTGGCTTGGAAGGACCTTAAAGCTCATCCAGTCCATCCCGCTGCCATGGGCAGGGACACCTTCCCCCATCCCAGGCTGCTCCAAGCCCCCTCCAACCTGGCCTTGGACACTTCCAGGGATCCAGGGCCAGCCACAGCTGCTCTGGGCACCCTGTGCCAGGACCTCTCCACCCTCCCAGGGAACAATTCCTTCCCAATATCCCATCCAACTTGGCCCTCTGGCAGTGGGAAGCCATTCCTCCTTGGCCTGTCTCTCTATCCCTTGTCCCAAGTCCCTCTCCAGCTCTCCTGGAGCCCCTTCAGGCCCTGGAAGGGGCTCTGAGGTCTCCCTGGAGCCCTCTCTTCTCCAGGTGAACACCCCCAGCTCTCCCAGCCTGGCTCCAGAGCAGAGGGGCTCCTGCCCTTGGAGCATCTCTGTGGCTTCCTCTGGACTCGCTCCAGCAGCTCCACGTCCTTCCTGTGGTTTAGTGACCTTTCCTACAGAGAACACTCTTCATGCTCTTACACATAAATTTCACACTTTAAAATGCTAAACCCTTGGTCCTCCCCACTTGCACAAATGTAGCAGCTCCTTTGACCAGAGAGAAGACAAGAATAGAAGACCCCAAGTGACAGGAGAGGAGAACCCAGCGTGGTTGTGTAGCAGCTCTAAGGAGTCCAAGATGCATGAAGAGATTTTAAAATACACTTCTCAAATCCTTCACTGTCAGCAGAGCTGCAAATAAACCCCTATTTATCTCAGCCTCCAGACAACTCCCAATAATACCCAGGGAAAGGCTCTGAATCACAGTTGTTTGTAGCCCCAAGTGAAGGAGTCTCTGGAATTATGCACATATGCAGAGCTGGAAATGGGAAGCACCAGGGCAAGCAAAAAAAGAAAGTGAATGTAAGAAAAACCCAATTATTCAGCATGTTTCTTAAAGAAGCACCACTACTCAGATGCAGCTCCAGCAAGCAAATTCTGCCGATTTTTCCAGGTAGTTCTCCAACATCCACTTCTGCCTGGCAAGATTAAGCCCATTACCATGGGAAAAACTCTCCCAACACCAGGCTACACAAAGTGCAAACTTGGGGGCAGGATTATACCTCATCCAATACATTACACCAGTCAGACCTGATTTCCAAGGAGGTGTGATTACACTACACAAAAATATGGAGTTTTCAGACCCTCATCCCTTGTCAAAGAGAAGAAAAAAAAGATTGTAATACTCTAAATTTTATTCCTGGCAAGAGCATTAAAACTTGTGTTGGGCATTTAAGAGTGTATAATGAAACTACCCTGGAAAACACCATGGGAATAACTAAGATTTTTGTTAATTAAAATGTTTTCAAAGGACAGCTCACGCAGGGAGAACATCCAGTCCAATTAAAGAAAAACAAGATGTTGATATCTGAAAAGCTTCTGCACTTTGCTGCTCACCCCTGCAGCTCCTGCAGGTCTGGGACAACTGGGATGTCCAACCCCTGGGAAGGTTCCAGGCTCTCTGTCCACAACAGGGGGCTCGGATGGGCTGATGTAGGGATATTTGTCCTGAGGGATCCAGAGGGTCACCATGACCCAACCAGCTCCATCAAGCACCAGCAGAAACCAGGAAAAAGCAGCTTCCAACTCCTGGGATCAGAGGAACGGCTGGCGCAGCCCCCAGCCACGAAAGGGAGCAGGAATTGCCTCCTGAGTACTGACCTCACACTTCCATGGCAGAGATCATGGATCACATCGTCCTCCTCTTTGTTTCCTTCACACTTGCAAAAAGAAAGCCAAGGAATTGTAGAAAATACAATTTTATCCCCCATAACCAAAGGATTAGGGAATGGGATGAGGAACAACAAATGCAGCCATGCCGAGTAGCTGGTTTTGCTGTATCCTCTCCAGACCTTGATTTTAAACACCAGGGAAACCACCACTGAGCCAAACTTCCATGGAAGAAACTGCTCTCCATCCCAAAGAAAAGGTGGAATTTCAATGCAGAAGAAACCTTCTCTGTTCTTATTCAATGAAGCAGCAGAGAACCAGCTGAGCACAACACAGATTTTCAGGCAAAACATCTCTCCAAAGGAAAAAAACCCACATTCCCCTCTGGAAAGCTGCATCCAATGCTGGCTGGCTTTGGCATCCTGACAAGCCAGTACACAAAACAGATGAGCACACTCCTTTCTCCAAAGAGGGGACAAAAAGGAACCAGGACAATCCCTCTCGGGAAGAAATCCACGCTGCAATTAAAGCCCTAATAAAATATTAAGTCAAACAGCTAAAAATACACACAGAGATCCAGCCACAAACTTGGAGATGCTGGAACAAATAAAAGATAATTTAGAGCGTGAATGCAAAGGGTTGGAAATGGGAGAAGAAATGGAATTCTGGGCATGATCCACATAGGAGAAGGGTCAGGGAGGATCAGGGGGAGAAAAAATAAGGAATTTGTGGTGTTGCTAAAAGAGCCTGGAATAGTTATGGTGGAGTGAAAGTATCCTGTGTGTAAACAGGAAAGAGAAACATGGATAAAGAAAGGCATCAAATGTGTGTGGAGGGAAGATAAGATTGGAAAAGAGTAGCTTCACCATAAGCTGTAGGTGCTTCTTAGCCCAGGAGAAGCTGCATCGTTCCCAAAATTCCAGAGGACAGAGAACCCACAAATAAACCCCAGGGGGTGCCTGGACGAGTAGGAAAGTCCTTGACCATCAGAATCAGTAGGGGAAAAGCCAATTGCTTTTCCTCTACCAAAATATTCATATTTACATTTTGGTGGGAACAAGGAGGCCTTCAAGGGAGAACAGGCACATGCTGCACACTTCATAAATGCTGGAAACAGGATTCCAAAACTGATTTGATATAAATGGGAGTCTAAACATTTGATTTTGATAAAACAAAGCAGCAAACACCTTCTTTTCTTCATCTCAAAGAAGAAGGTTGTCATGTTGACACCTGGGATGCAGAGAAAGCCAAGGCAGCAGTGACCCAAATACAAACACAGTTCCTAAGAGGAAATATCTGCTGCCTGATAGAGGATAACGATTTGGAAGGATTTTAGGGCACATTCTACCAGACAGGTAACAGCCCATACACCTCAAAGCTACGTTTTCTTCTACTTTGCATATACTAATGTATAAATAGAACATTAACAGCAGCTACTTCTTTCCTAAATGACATCACCTAACAATGTGCAATTAATTCACCACACTGAACCCCAGATTCTTGGAGTTTTCATGTATCCACATATGGAGTGAACTCTCCACAGCGCTGAACCCCATAGCAGGAGCTTTATGGTACCTGCCAGATCTTCATGCTTTGCTGCTGAAATAATTACAACCACCACCACCCATCCATCAGCGACAGCCAGTGGAAATGAGCTTTTCAAGCTCGTTTAGTGAACCTGGAGGCTCAACAATTTTGCCTTGATAGCTTTTAGTCCTCCCAGAGCCTGCATAGCCTACATTTAGGTACCCAGGTCTTTGAAATATGGATGTATTGGAATTATTACAGGTCCTGAAAGGGATTATGTGCAGCCATTCTGCTAAATGAACTGTCTTCTTCTGAGAAAAAGCTTTGCTTTTGGAGGAAGCATCCGAGCAGAGATCAGCTCTCCTGCTACAGTTCCCAATCCTCGTTCATCTCCGGAGCTACCCAGGCTTTGCTGCAGAGATGGGAAAGTTCACCAGCATCAATCATCATCTCCAGTTGGATGATTTAATAAAGGGGAGATAACTGGGGGGACACACAAAGTCACAATATGACTTGCTGGCCAAAAAAGGAAGCCCGATGTTGGAGCTGAGGCTGGAACTTCTGAGTTCCTACCCTCTCGTGTCTTGGCTCTGCAGCTGATTGAGTCAGAAGAGTTCGGTTTTATTTGGAAACTGCACATGAAGGGGATACACTGAGAGCAGGCAGAACTTCGGGCTCAGTGGTGTAGTTTCGATGCTGCACCTCAGCTGGCACTGCTGGGGGACAGAAGGAGGGGACAGCATGCTCAGCTCCCTCTTCATCCCAAAACCCTGCTGTGAAGCTGAGCCCACCTCGCCACGTGCCAGCACTTCCTGCCTGTGCAGCAGCAGCATCCTCCCCATGTCCTCACAGCACAGCAGCCCTGAGCTCACCTGAGCCAGGAACAGGGAGCACAGCCCACATGGAGCCCAAGTGTCCCCAGGCTGATGGGACAGCCAGGCCAAGGGGCTCTGCAGGAACAAGAAGCTGCTGCTCCCTCCTGTCACAACATCCTCAGTCACCTGCAGCCAGCAGGAGTGCTCCCAAAAGCAGCTCTGGTTCACAGCCCACAGCCTGAGCCAGCCTCAGGGCCACCAGCTCAGCGAGGCTCACACAAAATCAACAGTAGTTACTCTGGTAATTGAGCAGGAGCTCCTTGGCAACCACGAGTGCCAGGATAACCCAGGGCTCACCAGCACTACCTGGCAGGATGTGCTGCAATCCACACACACTTCATTCCTTAGTGAATGGAAGGCTTAAATCATCACCAGGCAGCTTCAAGCATGAGAAAACAACAGCACTCACTGCTAAAAAATGGGAAGGTGGTAAGGGAGGCCATGGAATGAAAGCCAGGATGCTGCTGTGGGAAACTCAGAAACATCCAAGCTACAGACACCCACTGCCTGCTCCCATTTCTGCAGCTCTGTGTGCCTCACACAGAACAGGAACACGAGATTCCCTGGATCTGGGCTGCCACTTCCATTGTCTGCTTTCCGCGTGGCTGCTCGCCTGGGAGGCCCAGGGACAACCTGAGGGAAGTGTGATTTGTTCTGGGAGAAGCCTGTCTGCAGTTCTGCAGCATTTCTGAATCCCAAACCTCACCAAGCAGCATTTCCTGGAAGTCTCTTTTCCAAAGGTGTTTTATTTGGTGGCAGGATACAAATCCCACATAACTGTAGAATGTATTTCCCAGAAGGCAATCACCAAAGTTCCAGCCTCACATGGGAGTTACAAATGCAATTCCCAGGTGAGTGGTTTGCTCAGGAGATCCCAGCTGAGCTCCCAGTGCTTCAGAGACAGTTCATCTTCACCAGTGGAAGCAACAAAGGTGAAGGAAGGAGTGATGAGACAAAGACACGGCTTATTTGGGCGGAAAACAAATCCCTTCAAGGATAGCTCCATGAACAATATTTACTTAGAAGCTGTTCACTAAAATCCTCTAGGACCCTAAAAGCTGAGTAGGAAACAATAGAATAATTTGTGAACTGTGAAACAAAAGCTTGAAGTTGGATCTGGTTCCTGTGTTTAGAGACGAACTCCACAGAAACCCACCTGAATTCTGCAATATCCTGTTTTCCCTACAGAGACACCATGACATCCTCACCACCTTTCCTACAGAAAGCCCCAAACTGGACACTGCACAAGCCTTATTTACACACACAACAAGCAGGAGCACCCCACAGGGATGCCCAGAGCTCCCTGCAAATACCTCTGAAAGCAAAGAATGCTTGAAGCTTCCTCTGAACCCAAATTTTAAGTGGCATTAAGATTTCTGAGCCGTGAGTGGCAACTAAGCCCGGCAAATAGGCACTTGTTCTGCAACATTTGTAGTGTCTGAGCTCACTGTGCATCACTGCCTTCCCTCCTGCCTTCCCAATTTTGTCCCAAAAATTCCTCCCCAGTTAATCAAGCTCTAATTCATCCCTGCTCAGTCCCTTCCATATCAACCCAATTCAACCCCACTAAGGAAAATCTGCTTCCAGCAGCCTGTTATTCTGGAGCAGAGTTTAATTATGTTTTATTTGTTCCCAGTGTGCCTTCCAGCAGCTCATCTTCACACTTTTCCAACTGTTTCCGGGAAGGAGGGTGCACTAGCAGCAGAACATGCCCATCTGCAGGCTCCAAGGAAATGGGAACAGAAGGAAAATCTTGCACAGGAGTCACATGATGAGTTACAACAGTAAATCCTGCAGCACAGCCAGGGACTGCTTCTCAACTTCCACAGGCAGGACTTGTGGCTGAGCCAAATAGTGGATGTTCAAGGGAAAGAAAGAAGAAAACAAGGTGTAATTTGGGAGGATAAATGTGTGTATCCACAGGAAAGCGAGGGAAGAACTAACAAGTCCTTCTGCCACCCGCAGTTTGAAGTGCACACCCTGGCCTACCAAATCCTGCACGCCATTTATTCATCTCTGTGAACCTGGGGCATTCTCTAAGCAGGATCCACCTCAAAAATGTCACCCTTTGGCTGAAGCTAAACCCACAAAGAGCCGGGACATGTGGCAGACACGTCAGGAGCCCACCCTGAGCACCCCCACACCCTCAGGAGTAGCAGGCTACTACCAGCATTTATTGAGGAGATCATATCCCACCCCAGCATATCCCAGATAGAGCAGCAAAGCCTCTCCAAGGGACTAATGAAGCTCAACTTGAATGGGTTACAGAGAGCAAAGTTTCAATAAAATGCCAATCACATACCAGGAGCACATCACACAGTGAGCAGATGTGATTATTTCGGCTCTTGGGTGAAGAAATTCACAACCAGGATCCCAAATTCCAGAAGAAAAGGGGTGCAAAGCCTGATCCTACATCACCTAAGGCAGGTTAAGCTAGAAAGGGGTGAAAACTAGGCCAGAAACTACAGCCTGTGCTCAGTGGGACTCTCTGGGTGAGACAGGGCAGGAGGCAGAGCCCCACGAGCAGACCCAGGGCTGCTGAAAGCCTCTCCCCATTACCTGCCCACCTGCAAAGTGCACGTTTGTAGCTTCCCTTTGTCATCCCAATAAATATTGGGATACAAGGTCTCCCTGTGGGTACAAGGGGAAAACAAGAACAGCAGTTCTGGGATGGTGACAGTGAGCAGCACCCCGATCCCCTGGAGACACATTCCCACCTCCCAGCCCTGCCAGCCCGGCTCTGCGGGCACTCCAAGGATCAGACACCTCTCCTGCGGCTTCTTACCAAGGGGAAGAAAAGACTGTGCAAATCAGAGCGTGCTGTATCTGTCCCTGCGTCCCCAGCCGGCACTGCGGGGAGGCAGCTGAAGGCCGATGTCTCCAGCACAGAAAGGAATCCAGGTCATTCCTACAGCTTATCCAAGGCTAAATTGGAGGCCGTCAGGACAAGCCCACAGCTGGCGCCGGAGAATCTTAATCACGAAATGGTTTGGGTTGGAAAGGGCCTTGAAGCTCATCCTGTTCCAGCCCCTGCCATGGGCAGGGACACCTTCCACTAGCCCAGGCTCCTCCAAGCCCCGTCCAGCCTGGCCTTGGACACTTCCAGGGATCCAGGGGCAGCCACAGCTTCTCTGGGCACCCCCTCAGCTCCCTCCCTGGTTGTAACGCCGTAAAACCTGTAATTCCCAACACCCCCAGGCACCAACGCTCCCAGGAGGAATTTCTGCCTTCCCGGCTTTTTACATCGCGTGACCACGGTGGCTCGGGGGGTGCAGCCGCCCCTCAGCCCCCCAGGCTCCGGTGCCCCGGGCCCCGCGGGACAATTCCCCCCCTTCCTTCCACCCCTCCCGTCCCCGCCCGGGCCCCACTCCCCCAGCTCACCATGGCCGCGGCGGCCCCGGGACGGCTCTAGGCAGGGCGCCGCGCTCCGCTCATCTCATAGCCGGCGGTGGCCCGGCGGGGCCTCCCCGCCCATGCACCGGCGAGCCCCCGCCGGCCGCGCAGCCA
>VWZW01000469.1:0-20181 GCA_013397115.1 Edolisoma coerulescens
TCCCTGTCCCAATCCCCGTGCCAATGCCATCCCAGTCCCGATGCCATCCCGGTCCCGATGCCATCCCCGTCCCAGACACTGGTGCCTCCAGGGCAGTACAGCCAGGTGTGGCCCCGGCTGCCCCTTGTCCTGCCCCAGGTCCAGCCCTGGGCTGTGTGGGCTCAGTGGGGGGACGCTGCTCTCCCCGAGCCAGCAGAATCCCCGGGGCAGCTCTGGTGCCTCGGCAGCTGGCACGGCTCTGGCAGGACGTGGCACAGCCCCCGTGCCCGGCTCCCCGCGTGTCCCCAGCACCGCTGGAGCTCGGCCCAGCCCCAGCCAGGCCCCGAGCCGAGCCCGGGCTGCTCTGGCCGGCCCTGGGTGCTCCGCACAGGAGCAGCGGCTCCCCGGGACTGAGAGGCTTTGGTGGGGACGGCCCCGAGCCCCGGCTCCCTCCCCGTGCCACGGGCACCCCCAGCTCTGTGCCCCTGCCCCCGGGAGCAGCTCAGGGGGTGACAGCAGAGCCCAGCACCCCACGGCCCGTCCCACCCTCGGGCCCCCCGCCGGTACCGCTCTGCAGAGGGTGACAACGTCCCTCCTTCCATGGCATAAACCCACCCCGGGTCCTTCCTGCTCTACAAAAAGATCATTTGATGTGATCCCCCATGGCCTGACCCCGCTGCAGCGCCAGAACGTGGAGGTGCCACTCCTCGGCAGTGCCAGCTGCAGGGACACGCCTGTCCCTGGGCACAGCACGGGCAATGCCGTGTTGACCATTGAAAGTGTATTTCAATGTTTGTTTCTGGAATAATTAATCTCTGGAGCATTAGGAAGGTGCTGAACGGGACTGTGCTAGGGAGAAATAATTGCCTTGCCATCAAAGCGAATGCAGATGTATGATTAACACAGTATTTATATAATTTCTGGTATCATATAAATAGAGTCGCTGTGCAGAGATGGAGCCTGTGAATCACTCATTTGCTTTATGAGACTGAACAAGCTTTGACTCCATCAGTGTTATCAGCCCTGAAGAAACAACCCTGATGCCGGGATGAACTGGTAACCACACATCCTTTTACTGGAATTATTCTTTCCAAGTTGTCTCTAAAGTAAAATACATTATTTAAAATTATGTCCAAAAAATAAATACTGTCAGGTTAAACATTACACAACAGATGCTTCCAACCACAACCAAGTCTTACATTCCTTAGGAAGGCTTTACCTGTGCTTGAGGCCAGTGGAACTCTGAATTAGGTGGAATTAATCATTAAACAAAAATATCATTTCTAAAGTGTCCCACCCTGGTTTTTCAGGAAGGTGCATCCCTAGAAGAATGCTATTTCCAGGTGCCAGCACAGCTCACGCTGCCCCTGAGCTGGGAGAAGCAGCCAAAAAAAAGGCCATTGAAGAAAAAACCCAAACCAAAACAAATCTGCGCCCACTGGTCTAATCTGTATTTGGTTTTGGCTGTATGAATAACCACACCTGGATGTCAGTGCAAACAACTCCCCCGTGCTGTTACCTGCCATATGTTCCCAGAGGGAAAGCCCTTGGAAGGCTCAGAGCCCTGACACACACCCCAGCACAGAGGAGGTGGCTGAAACACGGGCACCTCGAGCTGGGTTTGCTTCCAGCCCCCTAAACCCCGAGAGGCCAACGGGCTGAAGTATTCCCGAAGGAACTGCACCCTCTGGATCGGGGAATTCGCTCTCTGTACCTGCATCCAGGAGGGCTCTGCAGCCAGGACCCGCAGGAGAAACTGGGACAAGCCCAGGATGGAGGCAAAACCTGAGAGCAGCTGAGTTCCAGAGATGCCACTGAGCAGGGTCCCCCGAGCCCAGCCCGGACTGGGAGCTGCCCTTTGCTGGATCCCTGCTCTGTGCCCGCGGGGGTATCCCCCATCCCATCCAGGACGTGCCCGGGTGGGATCCCTGTCCCAGCTGCTCCCCGAGCCTCTGAGGATCACGCTGTGTTTTGGGAAAGAGATGAAGAAATTCCCTCGGATTTCGGGGCGAGCTCTGACCTCGCTCCCGGCGCTCCCGGGCCCCCTCCCACGCCGGGGCACAGAGCGCTCCGCCGCGTTTCTCCCACAGCGCCCTTCCACGAGGGAATCCCGGCCCCAAACCCGGCCCTGGCTGCCCACAGGAGCCCTGCCCAGCTCCCGCAGTGCCCTGAGCCCTGGCAGTGCCCTGAGCCCTGGCAGTGCCCTGAGCCTCAGCAGTGCCCCGAGCCCCGGCAGTGCCCTGAGCCCGGCAGTGCCCTGAGCCTCAGCAGTGCCCCGAGCCCTGGCAGTGCCCTGAGCCCCGGCAGTGCCCTGAGCCCAGGGACAGTGCCCTGAGCCCCGGCAGTGCCCTGAGCCTCGGCAGTGCCCTGAGNTGAGCCCGGCAGTGCCCTGAGCCCAGGGACAGTGCCCCGAGCCCTGGCAGTGCCCCGAGCCCTGGCAGTGCCCTGAGCCCGGCAGTGCCCTGAGCCCAGGGACAGTGCCCCGAGCCCTGGCAGTGCCCCGAGCCCTGGCAGTGCCCTGAGCCCGGCAGTGCCCTGAGCCCAGGGACAGTGCCCCGAGCCCTGGCAGTGCCCCGAGCCCTGGCAGTGCCCTGAGCCCGGCAGTGCCCTGAGCCCAGGGACAGTGCCCCGAGCCCTGGCAGTGCCCCGAGCCCTGGCAGTGCCCTGAGCCCGGCAGTGCCCTGAGCCCAGGGACAGTGCCCCGAGCCCTGGCAGTGCCCCGAGCCCTGGCAGTGCCCTGAGCCCGGCAGTGCCCTGAGCCCAGGGACAGTGCCCCGAGCCCTGGCAGTGCCCCGAGCCCCGGCAGTGCCCTGAGCCCCGGCAGTGCCCAGCCCGAGCCCGAGGTCACCCAGGGGTCTCGGGGTTGCTGCAGCCCTTTCCCGGCAGCCCGAGAGAAGAACGGGAGCATTCGGGGTTTCAAAGGGGAGCTTTCACCCCCGCAGGAAGCCCGGCTGGGACGGAGCCGGGAACTGCTCTGGGTCCCGCTCGTGGTTCTGCCTCCAGCGCTTTTCTGGTTTGGCTGCAAATTCTGCGATGCCTGCGCAGGGTCCCACAGGGAGCCCGGAACGCGGCTCCGGCCGGGGCAGCTCCCGGGCACGGGGAGGGACATTCCCCCTCCGCTCTCCTGCCAGGAAAACCCCCGGCATTCACTGAACGCTGCCCGGGGCCGCGGCAGCACCGCCCTCGCTCCCACGGCCACCCCCGCAGGACGAGCGGCCAGAGCCCTCGGGGGGCCGTGCTCAGGTCCCTGCCCACCGCAGCACTTGGCATATTTTTAAATCCCAAGATATTCTTAAATGATTTCCTTAATTAGGGCTTGGAATTATTTGAAATTATTTCTGGCTGCCTGGGATTCTTGTTCATTATATTAAAAAAAAAAAAAAAATCTTTAAATCTGCAGTGACTTACAGTACAATTTTATTGACTTCATATTTGAGGTATATTACCTGACTCCAACAAGGCTGCAGAGGGAATTACAAGTCAGGCCAGAACATATTTCCAGCTAAGACAAGCATAAAAACTTTTTAAAATCCATAGTTCAATACCAAATGCATCATTTAAAAAGAACTGCAATAACTAGCCAAGAGGGGAAAAGGCTGCAGAGCCATAGGTGGAAAACAAACGTCACAGCTCTGTCCTTGGAGGGGCTGGAGACAGCAGGGCTCGTGTTCTGCAGGAGCACCAGGCAGTGTTTCAGGGATCAGCAAGAAATATTCCAGTAAATATTCATGTATGGATGGACCTAAACATGATTGAGTCCATGTGTGCAGTCAGCGGGGATGAAGAGACGGGGCTTGGCGGGGTCCCCCCCCAGCGTCACCGGTGTCACAGCCCCGACAGTGCCACCCCCCTGCAGCACCTGCCCAAGGGGGCCTGTGCCCCACAGCCCTGAGCTGCACCCAGCCCCTGTGACACCACAGAGGCACCCTGGCCACGCGCTGGGGCTTCCCCCGGCCAGGAAGGAGGAGCTCTCACACACCAGCAGCAGCAGCTCAAAGGCCAAGGCAGATCTGCACAAACTGCTGCTATTCGGGATCACTGGGCCCGTCCAGGAGTCACAGTTTTCGTATTTTCCTTTTTTCCCTCCCCAGAAAAGCACTTGGTTGTGTTGAACGCACATTGCAAACAAATTTCAGTCTTACAGTTTTCCAAAAATGACATTCTTGTGCTCCAGCCAGCCCTACTCACTTCTGCAAATACAGTATTTTGATAACACAGCGAGGGCTGAGCAACAAATTGGCCAAGAAATGAAACTGATTTTAAAATCTCCCTTTCTGAAGAGATACCCTTTGGGAAATTCTTTATGTTCTCCTTGAACTTGAGGAAATGAGTTGAGTTCTTTATCACTTTTATAACTTTAGACAAGCAGAGAGAAAAAACAGTGTTTTATGGAGGCTGAGCTGCTCCCCTCAAAGCTCCCTCACCAACCTTCTCACAGGAGGGGGAACTGAGACTTTGCAGCTCTCTGGGCAACTGAAAGGTAAGTGAAGATCATTGGATAAAGCTTTAATTGGCAGGAGTAGTTTGTGCTTTGCTCAGCACAGCAAGAAATTGGCTGCAGGTCCCAGAGATCGTGACAGGAGCGAGGTGAGGTGGAGCCACACAGGTAACGACACACCAAGGTGTGAGGAAATTAATTAAAGCACTGGGGAGGAAAGGGACTGGCCAGAAGGAAGGGGCAGGGGAAATTCCCAGACACAGAAGTGGGAAGCAGCTCCAAGCAGTGAGAGAGGCCTGTGAGGAACATTTATTTATTTATTGTCTGCTGTGTCCCCACATCCCCGGTGAGGGCCCGTCCCCCCCGGGTTTGGAGGGGGAAACGCTTTCCCTGTCCCTCAGGGAGCTGTGAGCACACGAGGTGGGAGCTGGCAGAGGCTGCAGGGACAGGTGCTCACCCTGAAGGAAAACTCCAAAAATAACATGGAGAAAAGCCCACGTGAGGTTTGGAAGGTCAGATCAGTGGGAAGAACTCTGCAGAGCCCCCAGTAACCTGCCCCAGAAACTGGAGGCAAACCAACTCCCAGCCTTGGCTATCTGTGCAAGATGAGTCACAGGAACTATAAAACCCCAGTGATTTATGGCCCATAAAGCCCAGTGATGCTCAGTTCTGCCTCCCCACATTTGACTATACATGGTGGGGACCAGAGGTGCTGCAGACCTGGAAGGAGGGTGGGATTAGGAAAGAAAAAGAGACTTTAGAGCCGAGAGCTGAGAGCTGGACGGGGGTGACACACTCCAGACTGCCGTGCCGCATCCCAGCAGAGATGCCAAGCTCCTGGCAGGAGCTCCAGGGGCTCCACGGCCCAGCACAGCAGATGAATCCTTCTGGAAGATGTACAGTACAGCCCTCACTGCTGCCAAGGGGTGAGGTCATCTTGGAAGGAATCTTATTTATTCAGGAAATATTTCTGGAAATATTTACATGTCAAGACTGCATGTTTAAATTCTTTGACAAAGCAAACTCTGGGCCACTTGCAGAATTTCTGAAGAGCTTTGCAAGTATTTCTGTAGGTTCTTCTGCAGACAAAAGGCTTTACTGCACCACCATTGGGGCAGAGACAACAATCCCTTTTTCTAAACGAAGGAGATGAAGTTCTGTGTTGGAGACCCCGGTCTGAGCAGCAGGCTGCAATTTTTACTCTGTCCCAAAGACAAGGAATGGGAGTCACTTCCCATGCGTGGGCTCAGGCCCGAGCACCCAGAGCCCGTAAACACAGTGCAGTTGCTGCCCAGGAGAGGGAAGCCAGGCTGCCTGCCTGCCAGGGCCCCCTCCCCAGCTGGAGAAGCCCTGGGAAGCCCCACTTGCCCCAGGCATGGTTAATATTTGGAGTTACTGACAGGCCCAGGCAGCAGTGTGGGAGAAGTTACTCTGTCTCCTTTGAACATATATATATATATATATATATATATATATAATAAAGTAGTTTTCAGCTCCACAAGACCATTACCAGCACTAAGAGCAGACACTTTGGGGAACACTCCTGCTCTGGAAAAGACATAATGAAGCCCTCAGAGGCATGTTCTGTCCAGGAGAGTGGCTTTGTGCTTGCCTGGGTCGCTGCAGGGCAGCAGGAGGAGACCAGCAAAGGTGTGAGAGAGCTGTGGGGGAGAAAGGAGCGGGCAGAGCGTGACTTCAGCCACGGCTGCAGGGCTGGGGAGGGCACAGAGCCTGCACAGCCACAGTGGGAAAGAGAAAGGAGCACGCCTGGAGTTACTCAGCCAAGAACCACCACCAGGGCTGGGAGGACCCCAAGCTGCACAGAGGGCACTGGCAGCTCCTGCCCACCCTGCTCCTCCCGGGGACACTCCCTCATTTCTGCTAAATAACAACAAGTAAGGTATTTGAAGCCAGAAAACGAAGACAGCATGAACTGACAATCATGAGTGTCGGTTCTGATCTGCCAACATGCTGCAATATCTACTCTGCTCTCCCTCAATTATTGCCTAATTCATGAGGCTGAGGTGAAATTCCCAGAAGCACAGAGGAATTGTGGCACAGCACCATCTCGTAACAGTCAGCAATGTTATTCCTGGAGTTACACACAGGATTCCAAAAGTTACAGCCAGGTCTATACTCTGCCTGAAGCATAAAAAAAATCAGGCTCATTAAATACCAGAAGAGAAGACACTGCAAGGTAGGTGAGATTATTCATAGAGCTTCAGGCAACACCACTTTATCTGGTTAATGATAAAATCACAGCCATTCGTGTGAGAAAGAAACACACAAACATTTCTTCAGGCTGGAAAGCCTTGGACTCAGCCTCTCCATGGCTCAGCCTCACCCAGCACAAACTCACCTTGAGAGATTTACACAAAGTATTCACAGAAACCACGTTTTTTGGGAAGAAACCCCAAACCACAACAAGCACAGCATCACATTTTATACCACCGGCATGGTTTTGCTTTGCCCAGGAATTCTCAGGGAGGTGCCCAAACCATTCCCACCTGACGGGCTGCAGCACAGTGAGGATTTTTCCCCCAAGCTGCCTTTGGAGACTGCAAAGAGCACCAGGCAATTCCTCTCTGTGAGGCCCTTAGGGGAGGCAAAGTCACCTCTGGACTCTTCTGTTTGCCTGCCTGTGCCTGGGGCTCCCTCAGCATGTTCAGGTACCTGCAGCCTATTCCAGCCCACAGGAGCTCCAGCAGCAGCTCAGCTTTGTGTGAGACTTGCCCAAAGCCGTGGAATTGCACAGGAATTACCTGAAAGCGATTCCCCCCACACAAACACTTCTCTCAGTGTCTCTTACCTGCACTGGTCGTGTTCCAGCTCCTCGGTTTCTGCCTGGAGAGGAGCAGCTCTCAGGACACTTGGGCTGGTGCTCGTTGCAGCTTCATTTCCTTCCCACCCTGCAAATCTGAAAGAGAAACATTGGGAAAACACATTAGAGAGGCATTTGCTCCTAGGAAATGGGGTCTGGGCACCTGACAGTGAAAGCCCAGGTTTGTTCTCCACCCTCCCCGAGGTGTGCAGCCGAGGGAGGCTGTGCCGCAGCGGCCTCAGGTTTACAAAAACAAAGACATTTAAACAAGACTCAGACAAACAAGAGGCTTCTCTCAGCCTCCTGACACGTTGTTGCTGTTATTTCAGCGTGTTCAGCCCCTGTTTTTGCCAGCTTTGGCAGCGAGAGGAGAGGGCAGGGGGGTCCTGTCCCCATGACCCCCCACACTCCCTCTGCTCCTCTCATTTAACCCAGCCCCGGGTGCAGAGCAGGGAGGCTTTGGATGGGGATTTCCCCCAGTTGTGCCCACCCTGCACAACTGTTTGACCCTGCAGGGCTGGGGCCCCTCCTCACGCCCTCTGACAGCAAACCTGAGTTACTCAAGGGGCTGAGCTTTCTCCTGCCAAGTGCGTAGAGGTTTTTCCTTGTTTTCCCAACCAGCTGTTTCCTCCAGCTCTCCAAGTCCCTGCCCGTAAGTCATTCCTGTATTTGAATTCATCCCAGAGCCTTTTTTCTCCACTGTCCTGCCCTGCACTCCACAGAGGAGCACCACTGCCCTCTGAACCCCACCACTTCTGCAGACCTTTCCCACCCAAGTTTAAGGCTTAATTTCCATCAGCTGACCTGTCCAGGCCTGGGATCACACCGTGATTCCCTTCACATCTGCCTTACAGCTGCTTTCCCTTCCTAGGACAGTTACCTTGCACTGCCCACAGACAGGAATTAAATTCCCATCTGCTCTGGAGGTGCAGCAGCTACCTGTACTTGCACAGGGGAATTCTTTCTTCTAGGCAAAGATGTTTTTACAATCAGAATTTACTTCTAATGTCAATTGGGGAAAAAAAGCCAAAAAGTAAACGAAAAGAGATCTACATGAAGAAACAGAGCAGGGGTGGCCTGAAACAGCCTGTCCTGGATGGATGCAGGATGCCAAATGTACCACGTACAGCTCCCCACGCTCCCCTGGAAACTTCTCCTGACTATTGCTTGGATGCTCATCAGCATTATTTATGGGATACATATGAAGATAAACACAACAATATATTCTTGAAAGAATATAATTCTGATGAGATTGGGGAGATGCTGAAATACAGGAGCCCTGGGATTAACAGCCTGAACTAATATTGCGATTGTCATCGTATTAAGAGGCTCTCAGGAGACTGGAATATTGATATAACTGTGGTGTGAAATCAAAATCTTGTCATTTATAAAGGGAAAAAAAATGTCCCTGGCATGCAGACAGCTGGTTAGGCTGGAGTGTAGCACATACAAACCACAGCGTTAGAGAAGCCCCCGGAGAGGCTGCGATTCCGCAAATACAACAACAGACTCAATATATCCAAATGGAAAGAGTTCATCTTCACCACACTCTTCAATCAGTTATTTACATAATTTTAGGGCTGTTATCCTGTTTTTCCTTTGATATTCCTTCTTCCTCATCAGCACCATCTGTGGTAATGGAGCTGCATGCAAGACCTCAACACAAAGCAAAGCTGCTGCCTGCTGGGCAGGGAGGGACAGCAAGCCCCGTGTTTGTGCCACACGCAGCTCCCCACGGTGATCCTTCAGGCAGCAGCCAGGTCGGGAACGTGTTCATTTCCCTTCAAACACAACCATTACGTCCAGCTGCACAACCAGTTCCTCAGACAGCCCACGGAACAGCATCAGCAAAGCTGCTTCACCCAAACACTCACCTGAACATCACCTCACTCACCTGAACAGCACCTCACTCCTCTGAACATTATCTCACTCACTGAACATCACCTCACTCACCTGAACAGCACCTCACTCCTCTGAACATCATCTCACTCACTGAACATCACCTCACTCACTGAACAGCACCTCACTTGCTGAACATTATCTCACTCCTCTGAACATCACCTCACTCCTCTGAACATCACCTCACTCACTGAACAGCACCTCACTCCTCTGAACATCATCTCACTCCTCTGAACATCACCTCACTCACCTGAACATCACCTCACTCACCTGAACATCACCTCACTCCTCTGAACATCACCTCACTCACCGAACATCACCTCACCAGCTTGTGATTTCTACAGGAAAGAACCACCCAGGGAGAAGCTGCTCCTTGCTCCCTGCGGGTCCTGAGCTCCTGAAATCCGGGGCTGGATCCACCCTGCTGCAGGTGCCTGGGCTGGGCTGTGCCCTGTACTGTGCCCAGAGCAGCTGTGGCTGCCCCATCCCTGAAGTGTCCAAGGCCAGGTTGGACACTGGGGCTTGGAGCAGCCTGGGACAGTGGGAGGTGTCCCTGCCATGGCAGAGGACGGACTAAATGACCTTTAAGGTCCTTTCCCACCCAAACCATTCTGGGATTCTCACAGAGCAGGACACAAACCTGAGCCCTAAGGATTTCTTTGCTTTAGCCAGCNGAATTGCACAGGAATTACCTGAAAGCGATTCCCCCCACACAAACACTTCTCCTCTCAGTGTCTCTTACCTGCGCTGGTCCCGTTCCAGCTCCTCGGTTTCTGCCTGGAGAGGAGCAGCTCTCAGGACACTTGGGCTGGTGCTCGTTGCAGCTTCATTTCCTTCCCACCCTGCAAATCTGAAAGAGAAACATTGGGAAAACACATTAGAGAGGCATTTGCTCCTAGGAAATGGGGTCTGGGCACCTGACAGTGAAAGCCCGGGTTTGTTCTCCACCCTCCCCGAGGTGTGCAGCCGAGGGAGGCTGTGCCGCAGCGGCCTCAGGTTTACAAAAACAAAGACATTTAAACAAGACTCAGACAAACAAGAGGCTTCTCTCAGCCTCCTGACACGTTGTTGCTGTTATTTCAGCGTGTTCAGCCCCTGTTTTTGCCAGCTTTGGCAGCGAGAGGAGAGGGCAGGGGGGTCCTGTCCCCATGACCCCCCACACTCCCTCTGCTCCTCTCATTTAACCCAGCCCCGGGTGCAGAGCAGGGAGGCTTTGGATGGGGATTTCCCCCAGTTGTGCCCACCCTGCACAACTGTTTGACCCTGCAGGGCTGGGGCCCCTCCTCACGCCCTCTGACAGCAAACCTGAGTTACTCAAGGGGCTGAGCTTTCTCCTGCCAAGTGCGTAGAGGTTTTTCCTTGTTTTCCCAACCAGCTGTTTCCTCCAGCTCTCCAAGTCCCTGCCCGTAAGTCATTCCTGTATTTGAATTCATCCCAGAGCCTTTTTTCTCCACTGTCCTGCCCTGCACTCCACAGAGGAGCACCACTGCCCTCTGAACCCCACCACTTCTGCAGACCTTTCCCACCCAAGTTTAAGGCTTAATTTCCATCAGCTGACCTGTCCAGGCCTGGGATCACACCGTGATTCCCTTCACATCTGCCTTACAGCTGCTTTCCCTTCCTAGGACAGTTACCTTGCACTGCCCACAGACAGGAATTAAATTCCCATCTGCTCTGGAGGTGCAGCAGCTACCTGTACTTGCACAGGGGAATTCTTTCTTCTAGGCAAAGATGTTTTTACAATCAGAATTTACTTCTAATGTCAATTGGGGAAAAAAAGCCAAAAAGTAAACGAAAAGAGATCTACATGAAGAAACAGAGCAGGGGTGGCCTGAAACAGCCTGTCCTGGATGGATGCAGGATGCCAAATGTACCACGTACAGCTCCCCACGCTCCCCTGGAAACTTCTCCTGACTATTGCTTGGATGCTCATCAGCATTATTTATGGGATACATATGAAGATAAACACAACAATATATTCTTGAAAGAATATAATTCTGATGAGATTGGGGAGATGCTGAAATACAGGAGCCCTGGGATTAACAGCCTGAACTAATATTGCGATTGTCATCGTATTAAGAGGCTCTCAGGAGACTGGAATATTGATATAACTGTGGTGTGAAATCAAAATCTTGTCATTTATAAAGGGAAAAAAAATGTCCCTGGCATGCAGACAGCTGGTTAGGCTGGAGTGTAGCACATACAAACCACAGCGTTAGAGAAGCCCCCGGAGAGGCTGCGATTCCGCAAATACAACAACAGACTCAATATATCCAAATGGAAAGAGTTCATCTTCACCACACTCTTCAATCAGTTATTTACATAATTTTAGGGCTGTTATCCTGTTTTTCCTTTGATATTCCTTCTTCCTCATCAGCACCATCTGTGGTAATGGAGCTGCATGCAAGACCTCAACACAAAGCAAAGCTGCTGCCTGCTGGGCAGGGAGGGACAGCAAGCCCCGTGTTTGTGCCACACGCAGCTCCCCACGGTGATCCTTCAGGCAGCAGCCAGGTCGGGAACGTGTTCATTTCCCTTCAAACACAACCATTACGTCCAGCTGCACAACCAGTTCCTCAGACAGCCCACGGAACAGCATCAGCAAAGCTGCTTCACCCAAACACTCACCTGAACATCACCTCACTCACCTGGACAGCACCTCACTCACTGAACATCATCTCACTCCTCTGAACAGCACCTCACTCACCTGAACATCACCTCACTCACTGAACATCATCTCACTCCTCTGAACATCACCTCACTCACCTGAACAGCACCTCACTCCTCTGAACATTATCTCACTCACTGAACATCACCTCACTCACCTGAACAGCACCTCACTCCTCTGAACATCATCTCACTCACTGAACATCACCTCACTCACTGAACAGCACCTCACTTGCTGAACATTATCTCACTCCTCTGAACATCACCTCACTCCTCTGAACATCACCTCACTCACCTGAACATCACCTCACTCCTCTGAACATCACCTCACTCACCGAACATCACCTCACCAGCTTGTGATTTCTACAGGAAAGAACCACCCAGGGAGAAGCTGCTCCTTGCTCCCTGCGGGTCCTGAGCTCCTGAAATCCGGGGCTGGATCCACCCTGCTGCAGGTGCCTGGGCTGGGCTGTGCCCTGTACTGTGCCCAGAGCAGCTGTGGCTGCCCCATCCCTGAAGTGTCCAAGGCCAGGTTGGACACTGGGGCTTGGAGCAGCCTGGGACAGTGGGAGGTGTCCCTGCCATGGCAGAGGACGGACTAAATGACCTTTAAGGTCCTTTCCCACCCAAACCATTCTGGGATTCTCACAGAGCAGGACACAAACCTGAGCCCTAAGGATTTCTTTGCTTTAGCCAGCGAGGTTTCTGTTGCCCATGGAAGGCAGAAGGCCAAAGGTCTTTTAGCATCATTAGAGGGCATGCAGGAAAATGCAGCACCTTGGATCGTCCTGGAAATGCCCCTCCTGAACAACTGTCTGAAAATAGGAGTAATTTGAATAGGAATGCTAAATGACACCTGTACCCATTATGGTTTTCCAGTCCTAATTATAATATAGACATGAAATCTGGATACTTAACTTAGAAAATGTGCATCTATAATGAATAGAGCTGACAAGTAAATGAAGAAAGTAAATTAAGTGCTCGTTTCTTCATGACTTGAAGGTAAAATGAGCAAATAGGTATTTCACCTGCTGATATGTAATGCAACCTAAAGCTAAATTATTATATTATATTATATTATAATTATATTACCCTGAGAAGCTGTGGCTGCCCCCGGATCCCTGGCAGTGTCCAAGGCCAGGCTGGATGGGGCTTGGAGCAGCCTGGGACAGTGGAAGGTGTCCCTGCCCATGGCAGGGGGGGCACTGGATGGGCTTTAAGGTCCCTTCCCACCCACACCCTTCTGTGACTCTGTTATTCTGTTCTGGTTTCCAACATCCTGAGTGATGTTAGCATTAAATTAACTATTTTATTTGTATTTTCTTCTCTTGGAAAGGAAAACTGATTTTGAAACTGATTTTTCCATACGGAGGGCCCAGTGGACCTGGGAATACCAAGGGCTATGGATGGAATAAAGTGCTCCAGCTCTTGCACTGCACTCTCGTAGGAACACGTGGTGGGAAGTGGAAATGCAAACACCGTGTGCTCTTATTGAGGTTGTAATTGATCTATTTGGGAATGGAACCAATGTAAATTCTCTTTCATAACAGTGAGCCTTTATATAGGGTTGGACTCTTTCAAAACCTGCCCACTGTGTGCAGGCAGCGAGGGAAATGTCAGGCCATGTTTATGAACAGTCAAGGTTGAGTTGATTTTTGTCAAACTCTGCAGTAATGGTTTCTAATTCTGACATCCAGGAGCTCAGGTTTCCCCCACAGCTAATAAAGCACCTTTAAATGCAGGTGTGAGTTACTCTCTGCACCCTCAGGGTGGGGAGGGCTCACGGTGCCCATGCCAGGCCTGAACACACTGGACAGGCTGGGAAAAGTTCTAGTGGAGTTCCTGTTTTGGATACTGGCACAGGCTGCCCAGAGAAGCTGTGGGTCCCCATTCCTGGAAGTGTCCAGGGTGGGGACAGCTGGGAGAGGGGCAGCCAGAGGCACCCACTGGGCTGGGTGTCAGCTCTGCAGGGAGCTCCACCCATCCCTGCATCCCTGCATCCCTGCATCCATCCCTGCATCCATCCATCCATCCCTGCATCCATCCATCCCTCCATCCATCCATCCATCCATCCATCCATCCATCCATCCATCCATCCCTGCATCCATCCATCCCTGCATCCACCCACCATCCCTCCCTCCCTCACTCCAGCACCAGATCCTGCTCTGTGGTGTGAGAGGGGCAGTGCCGGGGTGGGAGAAGCCCCCCAGCAATGGAACCCAAAGGAGCAGACGATGCTCGGTGCTTCTCTTCATCTTGAAATATGTTATTAACAGTGTTACAGTTTGGTGAAATGTGGTATTTGTAAGAAGGATTCAGCACTCCCTGGTTCCACTGGCTCGTGGAACATGGCCAGGGTTAAAATTCTGGTCTTTGCAGGCCGAGGTCGGGTCCCAACCCTCGGCCCCCGGCAAAGGCTGAGCCCAGCGTGGCCTCACGGCAGCCACGTCTCCCCAGGCCCTGGCACAGACTGCCCAGAAAGGGGAAATCAGCATTAAACATTTCATGCATCAGAAAATGATTAATTTTCTCCCAACTAATTAATGAAATGAGATAATTTTCCACCTCCTGATCCGCCGTCCAGCAAGATCAGCAAAAAGACTCACGCTGACTTCCGAGGACTTTGCCCGGTGTCATTTCATGGTTCACTTCAGCAGGATGATACATTCCTATTGGGAAAGGGAGGTGGTGGGCTTTGCTAGGAACAAGATCATTTTTCAGAGAGAAGGATGTTTACCTACATTTTCTCTGCTGCTACGGCAACTGAAAGAGAGCACTGTTGTTTTGGTTTTAATTAAAGTTTTTAGCATTCATCTCAGCCACCATATTGACTTTTTAATCTACGAATAAATATTAAAATACACATATATTTTATACTCCCTGCTCTGCATTTATTCACTGCAACTCACAGGATTCTTTCCAGTGCCCTGAGTTACACATTTTCAGCAGCATCCTGCCACATCTTAAGAAAAAAAAATTAGGGCAGAAAAACCACCACATTAACCCACAACGTCCCGAAATGAGCCTGTGCTCCGCTCCCAGCGGCCTCGCTGGGCTGGTCCCTACCTACAGTGAGGAGGCTACAGCATTTCCCAAACATCCTGCAAACATTCAGCCTCTGCCCACCCCCCCTGCTGCCAAGCACCATGTTCTGTGAATTTTCAGACTCTGGGGATCACTCCCAGACACCCCGGACACCCCGGACACCCCGGACACCCCAGACATCCCAGATCCCACCGTGATGGGCCCCAAGGCAAAAGCGTGGGCAGAGCCCAGCGTGGCCCTCGTGGACCCCACGTGCCACGGGTTGGGGGCTGCAGACAAAAACCACAGTTTGGGCTGAAAACACCACTTGGTCAGAGCCCAAACAGGCTGGAGAAACGTGGTGGGTTAGAGACATTTCCCACAAGCTCCTCAGCCATTTGCCCTCCCTCCTGAGCTCCCCTGGGAACTGGATCCCCCCAAACCCTGTCTGGGCATTGGGCTGCACCAAGGCACCCCGGATTTTCAGCCTGAGCTACCCGAATATTCTCAGAGCTGCCTCCTTATGCCTCTGAATAATTAGATGCAGATGGATAAAGAGTGCAGGAGTTTCCATTTCCCCAGGAGCAGCTTTTCCCTGCAGACAGCCCAGTGGGTGCCAGGCTGGAAGCGTCAGTGCTGACCCGTGTGCCCCATCCCAGCGGTGTGGGGACAAGCGTGGCGGTGCCAGCGAGGTGTTGCGGGGTGGGGAGGACAGATACGGCACAGAGGAAGTGTTAATGAGGTGATAAGCCGGGGAATGGAACGGCTTGGTGTGGGAAGGTTAATTAAACCAGCCAAGCTCACCGGCAGACTTGCCATGGCTCTTTTCCCTTTAAGTATTCTGCATACTGAGGGAAACTTCCCTCCCCTCCCTGCACACGCACAAATAAATAAATAAATGGAGTGAATCAAGTCGACCATAATTCCAATTAGTCCCAGCTGTTATTTCTCCATCCTTTATGGCCCTGTCTGCAGCGCCTGGCAATCGGTTACACATGGTCTCGTGCAAGGAGACATGAAATAATTGCTTCAATCTGAGGGAAGAGTAACTAATTTTGTTCATGTTTTATTCAGAGTGACAGGGACATTACTGCAGTAATTCCTGACTTGTTCCATCTCCTCGAGAATGGTGGATAAGAAGGCATTTGCAGCCACATCTCCGGCCCAGCCTCTCCCTGATCCCTGTTTATTTTTAACAGCACTCCCAAATCACACGGCAACGATGCTGCTTTTCATAGCAAAGGTTCATTCTGACTGGAAGGATGAAGAGAGCTCTTCCTGAGCCAACGTGACCTGCTACTGATTTAGCAGAAATAGATAATGCCACTGGAAATAAATGATTCTTTGGTATTTCTTCTTTGTCTCCTAAGGACAGAAAGAACGACTTCGGTAAGTCAGTCAGCAGTAGAATTAGGAAATGACTGTAAGAAAGTCTGTTGGGAGAGGACACCTTTAGATGCCAACGAATTTATTTATTGGCCTGTTTATGGCCATGCACATTGCAGCCTAACTTTAAAAAGTGTGTATTTTGATTTACTGACCTGGCAAGGAGTTAAAAAAAAAAGGTGGTTTGAATTGTCACTATTTAATAAAGGAGAGGAAAAATAAAAGCAGGGATAAAAATAAAAGGAAAATAGAAAAAGGGCCAAGACATTAAAGACAACAGTGGGTGGACTTAGACATGCACCTGTGTGTCAGCTTTTTAAAGGAAAGGAAAATTATAAAAATCTTAAATAAATTTCATTGTATAAACTTCAAAGTTGCCCTGATTTGAAATCTCTGGGACTGGTCAAATGTTGAGGTTTTCTCCCTTTCCGCCCCCATTCAGTATCAGGCATTAGGAGCAAAAGTCTGAAAGAAAGACCAAAATTACGGTTTTGATTACAAAACATAGCATGGACACAGTCTGAAATCTTGTCCAGGAAGGGAGACAAGGAGACCCGAAGGTGTCCCAGGCCTGGGTGGTTCCTGGGCTGGTGGTTCCCAGCTCTGGTTGCTCCCCGTGTGCAGCTCAAGCACTCTGGAACTGAGAAACAGCCCAACAGAAGGAGTTTCCACCTAATCACTCTGTATAGTTACTAATATGTAGTTAAAAAATTAGTAAATAGACCAGTAAATGTGTTAGTGAATAAATCAGTAAAGAGATCAGTAAATGTTTTAGTGTACAGGGCCTGGGAAATCTGGCAGTGCGTGGGGCTGGTGGCTCAGAGCTAACCCAGAGTCAGACAAACAGCTGAGCAAAACCAGGAGATAAAGTCCATTCCCCAAACATCCGAGTGATGCAGAAGTTAAAAAAGCATTAGAAACCAGCTGAAAAACAACACATTTTTTCAGAAAGCAGCAGAGCTGGGTGGGCAGAAGCGTGTCAGGGCCTGCACACCGAGGGTCAGGTGCTGGTTTCCAGCGGTTCCTGCTGACTAATTACAGCCTCTGCAGTAACCACAGGGCTGGTATGATTCCTCAGCACAGAAACATCTTGTTCACTGAATGCTGAAATGTTTATTTACTTATCACATCTCTTTCAATCGCTGAGCAAGAAGGAGGCTGAGGTTGACCCACTTTTTGTCCCCTGAGCAGTCAGATGGTCCTTCAGCAGAGAAAGATCAGGAGAATGCTGTGAGAGAATCCCCGGGTTGTAAAACCTCATTCTCATCCACAGAGCCTGCTCACACCAGCTCAGGATTAGCTCAGTGCTAAAAGTTCACCAAAAGTTCTCGGTGGAAAATGTGGGAGCTGCAAGCCGGAGCTGCAGGACCGACGGGGCTGACGGACAGACCACCCAGCTGGGAAAGCTTTCCGCAGGTTCTCCTCGGCTGCATTTCACAGTCACAGGGGTTTCAGTGCAATTTAAGGGCTGAAGTAATAGGTTAAAATGATACATTGTAGTAAAACCAAAATAAATTCCTGTGTTGTATGAGTCTTGGCAATAGAGCTGAGGAAAGTCTTGTCGGCTAAGGAAAACGCTGCCATGAAATTCCTGATGAAATCTCCCAGCCTGGCCATCCCCAGGCTCAGTGTGGTCAGTGTCAGGTTGGAGAACAGAGGTGCACCTTGCTGACAAACCATTTTCCAGCTGGAAATGTCCCTGTTCAGGCCCTGGTCTCCAGGGCAAAGTTCCCCTCTCAGAGCGGCTTCTCCCGTGGGCAGATCCGGTTCCTGCACGTGCTGAGATTTCTCTTTCCTTGTTGAACATCCCCTGGGATGTCACAGGGAATGCACCCATGTGGTCGGGCACCTTCTAGTCAAGCAATTCCTCTCCTCTCCATGTTCAGAATCAAGCAGTGACTTTGAGTGCTCCAGGCAGGTCCCTCCTGTCTCTCCATGCCTGATCCCAAACACCAGCCCAGCCCTGTGCCCCTCTAACGTGCCCCGAACGCCACCTCAGGGCCGCCAGGAGCCCCCGGAGCAGCCCACAGCCGCTCGGGGTCCCACTGCAGCCCGAGCCCGAGCGCTGAGCTGGGCTCCAGCGATGTTCTCCCTCGGTCTGGGCCTGCTGGGGCCAGGCCACGCTCCGGAGGCCGCGCTGGCTCCCCGTGCAAGGCAGCGCAGGCCCGTGCTGGCTCCAGCCTCAGAGGCGAGCTCGGGCTGGGTCGGGATCCAGCCATGCGGGACAGGCCGTGAAAGGCCCAGCACGGCCGGGGCGCCACTGGGCCCGCGCTGCCGGCCGGCCAGGAATTCCTCACCGAGGTGTCTGCAGCACTCTCACCTTCCCTGGCCTCGCATGAACCTCCCGAGTGTCCCACAGAAGGAGCCTCTGGCACAGCAGCCAGCTCTGCAGAGGGGTGTGCGGCCCCTCTGCCGTGCCCACCACAAGGAACGGGGCAGGGATGGGCAGAGGAATGAGGGTTTTCTCCCCAAAAGTACGACTGAAGGTTTTTTCTCACGGTCACCGTAGCAGGGCTGTGTGACTGGCCCCTGGCTGGTTAAATCTCCGTGGCAGGGCTCGGGGAGGGCCCCACGCGCTGTGGCTCTGAGCTGTGCCCCCTCCCGTGGTGATGCCCTCAGCCCTTTGTACCCGCAGGAATACTGAGCTATGTTTGCATTCAGGTGCTGCCACTGCCCATCTCACCTTGTTTCCGCTCTCGGCTGCTGAGAACATTCTTACAGATTTGTCAGGTAAGGCCTTATTCCTTTAAAAAATAAATTAGAAAAGCCATCTGGAGTATTTTTTTCAAACCAACGCGAACTCCTCCAGCTGTTGGGTGACCTCATCCTTTATTAATTTCTGTAGACTCGCATTTACCATTGAGATCAGCCCTACAAGTGTATAATTTCCTGATTTCTTTCCAGCTCTTTATTAAAGATTGGGGTTGGAGATTCGCCCCCCAGTCCCTCGATAACCCTCCTCTCTCGCAGGAGTTGTTAAGGAGCAGATGATGCATCACAGGTTCCTTTATAGCAGCAATAATTGTTCTGCTTCAGGAGCGACCGTGCCTTATATACTGCCTTTTCCTGAAATTGTTTTTCTTCTTTCCCTTATTGCTAAGGAAGATATTGGCACCAAAATGTGATTTGAGAGCTCATGTTCCCTTATTTTCTGCGTACCTGGAGCCAGTGCAGATGCGGCATTCGCGGTGCCACCGCTGACATCTGTGTAACCCAATCCTGCCTCATAAACAGGAAGCAGAAGTGACAGCAGCAATTTCAATCGGTGCTTTTCTTCTGCTGGAACCATTACTTCGGACAGGATGTGTAAATCACGGCGTGTCTGATGTGGCCAGCTCCGAGTCTGAGGCAGCGCTGAGCCCCAGCCCTGGCCTGGCTGCCTGCCCCGAGGCGCTGGGAGCTGGCGATTCCCTGGGCTGGGGGAGGAAAAAGGAGGGGACAGTCACTGCCAAAGGCCACGAGATGGCTTTGGGGTGTCTCAGCTGGGGCCGTGGGTTTCTGCAGCAGCAGGACATTCACACACTCCCAGTGCAGGTCCGGGTTCCACACCCAACTCCCATCTTCCTGACAACCACTACCAATGGTGACATTTCACTGCTTCTGCCCTGCAGAGGTGGGAGAGGCAAAGCCACCTCATCCCGTAAGGCCACACCACAGTCCAGGGTGAGAGGTGGCTGAAACTGCAGCAAAAGGGGCTGGAGGACTGTGTTAGTGCTGGGTGGGCAGAGGGAGGGGGAGGATGGCACAAGTGACACTGGAAACTGGCAAATGACTTTGATTTCATTGCATTTAAACACCTGCAGCTTTGAAGGGACTTTTTTTCTTTTTTTGCCAGTTCCATACTCCCAGTGCATCACAGAAAATTTTAGGAGGACGTCATCGTGCTCCTCTGAAAGGCAGGGGACTGCAGCCCCCATCCCAGAGACTGAGCAGGATGGGGATGTGGGGATGGGGGATGTGGGGATGG
>VWZW01000469.1:20204-57679 GCA_013397115.1 Edolisoma coerulescens
ATGGGGGATGTGGGATGTGGGGATGTGGGGATGTGGGATGTGGGGATGTGGGGATGGGGGATGTGGGGATGTGCTCCCCCAGCCAGCCAGGACACAGCTGAGCCCCGGCAGCACCAGCCTTTCTCTGTGTCCTGCTCGGGAACGATGGAGAAGGGGCAGAGTTTGCTCAGGCCTTGCTGGAAACACAGAGGTTGTGTTTAACATATGAACGGGCATATAATAAAAGGGTGATTTATAAATATTTGCATCCTATAATTGTCTTTAGGAAAGATCAGCTGGGTTGAGGCGCAGCGGGGCCGTTTCTCCGGGAGGAACAGCCGAGCTGTTCACAGGTTTCATTTCCACCACTCAAGCAGTTAATGGGCAATCCCTCAGTCTGATCACACTCCTGCTTCCAAATGGCACTCCACGAGGGAGCACCTCCAATCCAGCATGTTCCTTCAGCCTCGTGTGTGGGAAATGACTTTCCAGACATCTGAAGGTTGCTGGGATGAGTCTTAATGTCACGGATGGTACTCCCGAGTGATGGAAGCACGGTGTATGGCTCTTTGTGGGGAAGAGCAAGCAAACAGCTGGGAAACAATGTGGGCTCAGCTGCTCCTCTGCCAGCTCCTGGTGGGAGCAGTGGAGGCAGCTGAGGGGGTCAGACCTCGTCATGTCTGCGTGGTTTTCACAGCACAGGAGAGAGCTGCATCCTGACCTGTGTTTAATTCTGAGTTTAACGAATCCATTCCAAACCGTAGCTGAGGCCAGTCTGAGGGGGGGAGCAGGGAAAGCAGCGTTGCAGGACTTTCCCCTGGCTGGGAAGGGACGAGCCTCTGAGACTGTCTTGAAGACACAAAGAGACTCACGGACATGATCAAATATTTAAATCTTCTTCTCTAGCTGTTCTCTCTCTGTTGGGAGGGGCTTTTCCAAAAGTTCAACCCCTTTGTAGAGGGACGCACATGAAGACAAGCGAAAGGCTGTGAAAGAGGTGAGGACAAGGTAACCCTGTGGGTGACACCAACCCTAGGAACCATGCTTGCCTTCAGATTCCAAAGCCAGAGGAGCTTCAGCACGAACTACTGACCCTGGGAGAGTTTGGGTGCAAATGCTGTGGCTTGGGCTTGACATCAGATCAAGGATATGGGATGAAGATCCTGCAGAGTTTGTCCAGTTCCCAGTGGTAGATCCTGCAGTGCTCCCCCTGCTCTGACCCATGGCTGCATCACCAGGTGGGAAAACTCGGAAGGACTCAGTGGATGGAAGAAGAGCTGTGATAATTAAGACCTTTCCTACATTTATACTGAAATCAGCTCTATGGAAAGAGGCCACAAATAATACAATATGTGGTAACAAAACAAGAGCGAAGCCTCCACCCTTCAGAGAATGAACAAAATTTGCTTCCTTCAAAAGGCAACAGGAAAAAAAGCAGTGCTTTTCCTAAGAAGGGCTGAGTGCCCTCACTCCTCCTGTGCTGGGGGTCACCATTTACAGCACCTTCACACATTAGGGGGCATTTAGTGGATTCTGGGCTTCCCAGCTGAGGGATGAAGCTGCTCCCAGGGCAGCCAGTTGTGTTCTGGCCTCTCTAGCACAGCCAGGACCTCGCACTGCTCTGCTCTGACTCGGCAAAGCTTTGGCTCGGACAGAGAACCTGTTGTTGATGTGACTGTGGAAGCACCATGTGGGGTCAGGATAAAATACCAAGGGAAAATGGAAGGATTTTAATAATGCCTATTTTTATTTCTACTAGATGCCAACCATCTGAGCTAATAGAATGTAATTGGAAGACTCAATTTAGTAATTTTCTTTATTATTATGTCTTGATGTACTTCTGTCAACTCCAAAATACTCATTACATGTAATTAGGAGGAAGATTAGAGTGCTGTTAAGATGTGGAATAATGATGCAGCTCAACAAGGGCCAGTGGAAAAAACAACCCGCTCAGGAAAATATCTCCAAAGTGCTGAGCAGAGGAGGGCATTTAAAAAACTGATAAAGCTGAGAGCTGGTGCCAATAATGAAGATGAGACTCTGAAGTGGGACAGAGCTGATCCACTGAATCAGAGCATTTGATGACTCTGCCTCCCTCTCAAGTGAATCCCCCGTGTTTATTTGGACGGCTGAAGTAACATTAATAAGATAATTCCCAAGAACCACCCTCTGTGTCTTTTTTCATAAACTCCCACCCCAAACAGCATAATTAATTTTGCTGTTGTACAGAAGAATAATAAGAAAAAATCCATCCTTTGGGAGGTAGGTGGTAATTTCTATCTGATGGAAATTGAGATTAGACACAGCACATAAAACTTTTTGATAATTTATTCACCAGAAATTGCCGTGTTATACCTATCAGAGAGCTGGTGATAAGAAACTTAACAAGCTGATATTTCACTCTGATTTCCTTGAGCATGATCCAATTTATTAAATCAAAATTCTAGATTAGCTTTAATATGAAATCAGATTTTTGTATTCCAGACTAATGTATGTCAGAATGTACGAAGCCGATAATGGGAGCGCTGACAGGAGTTAAGTTTTGTGCGGCACCGAGAGACAGGTTCAGAATAAAAAGAAGAAATTTTCCGAAATTTGCGAATATTTCTGTCGAACTGGGGGATATAAGACGAGAAAAGAGAGCAGGTCTGTGTCTGTAGCACCGCGCAGAGCAGCACACCACGAGGCATTACCAGTGGGGGAAGCTATTTCTGGTTCTATCATCAACTCCCCATATGACAGCAGAGGAATTATTTCAGGGCAGAACCGCTTTTCCAATGGATATGGAATAAATAGAAAAAGAGCTGCTGAGAAGCCGTTGCTGCTGCCTGTCTCCCCCTCTCCAGTGCCTCGCTGCACTGGGGACCCACTGGCCCAGCACAGCACCAGGAGGTGCCGGTGGCCACCCCGATGGGTCTGGTGGCCACCACCAATGGGTGCCAAAGGTCCTACCCAGCGGGTGCCAATGGCCACCCCAGAGGGGGGGCTTCCAGGATGGACCCCTGCCCCTCGCAGGCTCTGCACACATCTTGCATTTCTTTTTTCTCTGCTTTCTGGTTTGTTTGTGAGTTTGGGCGGTTCTGCGAGGCCCCTGGCTTTGCTCGTGCCCTCCCTGCCCCTCAGCAGAGCAGGAGCAAGGGTGGGAGGAGGAGAAAGTGTGGCTGGAGCAGGGGGTGGGTGAGAGCACGGCTCTCGTGCCCAGCCCCGTGCTGGGTGCTGGGGTGGCACCCACGGGCAGGACCTTCAGAGCTGGGGACGAAGAGGCTGCAGGAGCACAGAGCAATCCCAGACCATCCCCAAAACATAAAGTCCTGACTGCTGAGCCATGAGGGGTCCAAGGGCTTGGGAGAGAGGAGGGAGACGAGGTTTCCTCAGGACACCTCCCTTCCCAAGCGTTCCTGCAGCAGGTGTGCCAGTGACCGGGAGCAGCAGGAGCGCAGCTCCTGCCAGCGCTGCTCCTGCCGCACGGCTGCTCGAGCCCGCGGGCACAGTCTGGGGCACAGGGAGCCCTCTCTGCCCGCAGAAACACAGCACAGTGGCCAAGGGACCCTAAATGGCCTTCTCTGCCCTCGCTCGAGTGTGGAACGGCAGGAGCCAGCTGGTCCCTGCCCGCAGGGGCTGCGCAGGGCACAGAGTGCTGCTGCTGGTGACAATCACTGCAGCAGGACTGCGGATGGACCAAAATACAGCTGATTCACCCCCAAATGGCAGCGGTGGAGCAGCCACTCCATGGAGCCAGCGGTGGTGCCAGCGGTGCTGCCACTCCCCGAGCCCTGCCCTGGCACTGCCAGCGCTGCGGACGGGGACCTGGCACTGTCGGGTGGCCCCTGCTGCAGCCCAATCAATCCCCTCCGCTTGTTTGTAAGTATCTGTGACTCACAGACGTTTTTCCTGCTCCTTAATTGCCAGTTTCCTGAGAAACCATCGCCGGCAGCCAATCGGCTGCAGAGCTCTGACTTAGAGACTGGAGACAACTGGGAAAAATAAATCCAGCGTTATTGGTAAATTGAACGGCACTTTCCTAAGTACAGCACGTATTTATAAACAACACATCTGCAGGAGCCGAGAGCCCCTCGCTCTGCTGAGGGAGGTCTCTGAAGGTCTGATCGGGAGCAGCAGCGCCCGCTCCCCTCCCTGCCCTCCCACCCTGTGTGCGATGCACGGAGCGGGTACCAGAGAATGGCTTTGGGGAATGGCTTTGTCCCCCCCGCTCCCCTTCCCTGCTCCCCTTCCCTTCTCAGGGGGCCGGGGGGGCCTGCCCGGGGTGCTGGGGGTGCACCCCTGGGCACAGCAGGCAGGGGAGGGGCACAGCTCGTGCAGCATTCCGCTGTCCCTCTGTCCCCGTATCCCGCTGTCCCTCTGTCCCGCCGGCTCTCCCGCACATTACTTAATCCTGATTTGAATCCTGGATCTCCCAAACCATTCTGCCTTCCTAAGAGCCCGTACGGATTGGTGCAGCAATTTTAATAAACAAACTGAAATCCTTGGAGAAGCCACAATACAGTAGTGGTGATATTATTCAGCATTCTTATAAAAGTGATGCGCGAGATCTAAATAAGAGGAGAAATCTCTGCACTCAGTATTAGTCACTGCTCAATTACAGCTCTATTCAAAGCCATTCATTGGTACAAAGAAATCAGCCTGTGAAGTCCCCCTAGCACAGCCTGCACCTTCCTTTAAGCTTTTAGTGCGTGATGATGTTTGGGAACCTCGGAAGTCTTTTTTAGTAATCAGAAAAGGCCATTCTAATAGTTGGTAAAAGGCTAGGAAACACAGAGCCGGCTAATTTTGGAGGAGTTCACAGGGAACTGGGGGAAAGGATATAAAAAATATAATGGCAAAAAGCTGAGGCTGGGCTGGAGGAGTCGCAGCACCTCACCAGCTGCGTGACACACTCGTGACGCAGGCAGGCAGGGAAGTGGAGGGCTGGGCACTGGGAATTTGTGTCCCCGGAGCAGCAGCAGCACTGTCCCCACGCCCTGGTTCCCACAGCCCGTGGCAGAGCTGCGGGTGCCCAGCACAGCCCTGGGGACTCCAATTATCCACCGTGAGCACCGTGGGCAGGGGAATGCTCTGCTCCCTGCAGTGCTGGAATCAGACCCGTACGAAACTGCCCCAACCTCCTCGTGCTGCTGGCACAGCTTGGAAACTGAGGCAGGAGCCAAGGGACTGGCTGAGGGGCAGGCAGCACTTCTGTCTCTCTTGTGTTGGGGTGGTGAGCCGAGGTGGGTGTTGATGGGGACTGACCACCCTGGCAGTGCCGGACAGTCCCTGCCAGGCCCGTGCCCACAGAGCCAATGCCCACACCAAGGGCTGGGGATGAGGAGCTGGGGCACCCAATCTCCTTCCCTGGAGCTGCAAGTCCCTCTCTGTTGGGAGGAGAATCATCTGCCTAAAATTCACATCTCTGCCTCAAAAGCTCAGGGAACCTGTGTGCTTTGAGCACAGAGCAGGCAAAGGCTACTTGGAGTAATTCCAGTGAGGGGTCTTGGAAATGAGGACTTCAGTTTCTTTCTTCCCCCGCGGCAAATCCATCATTTCTCTGCAGGGTGACACTTAATCTTTGTGTTTGCCCTCAGAGCCAGAGCTCCCACTGTAGTTCTGATCAAGATCAAACTAATTTCAGCTGGCCAACACTCACCATTTGACATTCCACCTGTTGGAAGCAAAATTGGAACTGGTATTTATGATGAAGATTAGCTCATGGCCATTAGGTGCTCTGGGCTGAAGATGGATATTTGCTGTCAAAGTGGTGGTGGTGATTTATCTCAGAGCAAAGTTCCCTCAGCTCTCTGAAGTGACTGCCACAAAGCTCTCCTGGCACAGGAAACTCGGGAATGTTCCTGAGCTGCATTTTTGCAAAGCTGGAGAACTGACCCCGAAACGCTTTTGCAAAGACAAGAAGGGAGATCTGGCTCTTTCCCCTTCTCAGCCTGAGCTGTCTGAATCACTTGGTACTGGAGCAGCATCAAACAGATGGGAGAAAAAAAGACAAGGAAATAAATTTCTTTCTACAGTCTTCGTTGGTCAAAGAAGACGGGGATTAAAACAAATCTGACAGTTGCAGAAAATTCAAACCAGGTCCTGAGCTCCGAGTTTAAAACTCGCCCCGCGAGTGACGGCAGCCGCAGCCCCCACGGCCCAGCGCTTCCAGAACCTTCTCTGTGCCTCGAGCAGGGGGTGGCGAAGGCTGAGCTGGGGCTGAGTGAGGCTGGAGAGGGATGTGTCCAGCTGCAGACCCTCCCCCGGCGTGGGGCAGGGGGCCAGGGGAGCAGAACCACGCAGGGACGGCGGGGCCGTGCCCACCTCGCTGCGCCACCGCTCGCGGCAGGGCTGGCCTCGTTTCAGATTAAATCAGGTGGGAGTGGATGGATCTCTTCACACTTCTAAAAACCGGTTCAGTTTGAGTGTCTGATTTCCCACATCCCAGACTGTCAGCAGTGCAGATTCCAGTGGGAGCAGGACGCCATGGGAACAGGGTATTGATCACATCCTTCAGATCAATTGAGCAAGAGATTTCCAAAAGAGACACTGTTCCCTTCTTTCCCACGGCAGCGTTTTTGAAAATCTACCACATTTTTCTTTCTAAATAAACCAGCCCAAACTGCCTCCAGAGGGTTTTGCCATCCTTACATTTACTCCAGCAGAGTAATCTTCTAGGAAGATAAACACCAGAGCAACTCAGGGAAGTGCTGAGCAGACAGGCACGAACCTAAAGATGGATATCCAAGTTCAAGCCTCTCAAGCCCAGAAAATAAATCAAGATGACAACAGTCCCAAAACATCAGAAACCCTCAGACTTATGAAAGCCAGAATATCCTGAGTTAATACATTTCCAGCTCAGATGTCTGGAACCATGAGCTGTGTTTCGTGTTGCACACAGGCTGCTGGTGCCTCCAGCCCCATCCCGAGGGACAGGGGTGGGACACGGGCAGGTGAGCGAGCAGGAGCCGTGGGGTGCTGGTCGGGGGAGCTGTTCTGCCCATGTCAGCCCTGGGAGGAGCCCACATCTCCTCCAAGGTTATGCTCTGTGTAATGGAGCACTTCTCCTCAGCCGGGGCTTCCCACCCCGCCGCCCTCGGCTTCGCCCCGGCAGGAGGGCCCTGGGATCCTCCTGGAAGATGCTGCACAGAGCCCACACTGTACCTAACACACACCTCTGTTCCTGGAAAATTCTCTTGCAGAGGATATTAAAACTGTCTCTTCCAATTCAGTTCAGGGACTCTCTAACCAGTATGTCAATAAGGCCCATAATAACAATCAGATGTTTCAGCTTGGCCCAGATCAGTGAGCTCCTGGAGAGCAGCCAGGCTGCTCTCATTCATGGAGGTCAGATGCCAGCTCGGAATGAGGAGCGATGGCAAAAGCCAAATCTCTTCAGTTTTATCTAGAAGTTAAAATTAGGAACCAAACCAAAATACATGTTCTTGGGCAAGGTCGTACTGATTTAGTTTAGCTTTGGTTACAGAGGCTGGAATAAAACACATGAAGATATTTACTGAACATAAACTGTATTCAGTCCTGTCAGGGAAGAACACCCTGGAGTCCCATTTTCCTGACACCTTTCCCGAGTCCTCAGCTCTGTGCCACCACCCTGGGCCAGCCCAGGCACCAGGACCACCTGTGCCCCATGCCTTGGCTCAACTGAGCCCTTCATTGCTCAGGTCCAAACGCTCAAAATCACAGCTGATCTGCAATGGGACGGAGGCAAAACCTCCACGCAGAGCAGTTTGATGTTTACAGTCAAAGGGCAGCTCCTGACATTTTAGTTGCTGAGCTGAGAATACGTGATATAATTGGGCTTTTTTATTTCCTTCTGATTTCTACAGGCTCTGCACAGAGGGATGTGTGACTTCCCTGAGGGTCCTTCACAGGCCATGCCCTTCTGTCACTCGTGTCACCTTTATTATCACTGAGCACAGGCAGCCAAAGGCTCCCAAGCACCAAAGGCTGGAGAACTGGGAGGAGACTGAGAAGAAGGAGCTCAGGGAATGATGTTCTGAAAGGAGAAGAAACCCCATTAATACAATCACTGGATTTTTCAGGGTGCCTAAGCTGGAGGCACAGAATAATTATAAGGTCATACAGGGGCAATCAGTAAAAGCGCACCAAAATTTGTGTTAATCTCATCATTTGATTGCTTCTCTATTTAGACTTATACTAAATATAAACAAGCAAATGGAAGAGAGCCCTTCTGAAATTCCAGCCTCAGTATAAATTCGCCATCAGTCACTAAAGCAACCGGAGCAGTGCAGGTGCCCCAGCCACTCCGAACCCTGCTTTACACCTCCTGCAGATGGGGAGAGTGCTGGGTTATATTCAGAATAAATGTTCAATGAACAGCAATTTCCATAATTTTGCCTCTATTCCATTATCACACCGCTGCTCCCCACTGCTCAGTAGCATTTCCTCAGGCCTTTCACAGGGTACTCTGTTTAAATTATCTTTAAAAACCTATTTCTTTGCACACTTCTCACATCTTTTTGTATCAACCTGGCTTGTGCAGATGGAAGAGGAGGTAATTCAATACTGGCATCAAAGGATGGGCAAGAGCTGTGGGTGTTATGACTTTGCTGATAGCAGAGGGTTGCAAACACAGCGTGTGACAGTGGTCTGCTCAAAGCTGAGATTAATCACTCAGCCAAGCTCAGCTAATTGCATTGATTAGCTCTGCATTGACGAGCCAGTTACTGGTGAATTGTTTGTGTCTCTCTCCTGAAGCATCCCTTGGATTTGGGAGACACTAACAAGTACTCAGAGCCAAACAAAGCTGTTTTCCTTTGACTTTTACCCAGGCTTGATCCCAGTGCTGGGTGTCCAGGCAACAACTGTAAAAAGCAATTTAATGTTGAATTTTAACTGCCATAAAGATTCTGGTGTTTCAGTTTGGTTATTTTAGCAAACATAATTATTTAGAGGATGCACATCAATGTTATTTATTACTCTGTAACTGAACCCTGAAGGACCTGATTCTGTTCTTCTGTTACTTTTGCAGAGGGAACCTCTGAGCTCTGCCCCTCTTGTACAAACTCAGACATGAAATCCGTGTGGAATCTGCCTCTACACTGAAATTACAGCTCGCAACAAAAACTGTCTTGGATTTGAGGACTGGGGAGAGCAGCAGTTTGAAATAATTGTCCATCACACAGGAAAACATTCAGCTGTAAAGCTGAAGTAGAAACCTTCAGGCATGGAGCTGCATAAACACGTTGGCTGAGGTCCACCATTAAGATCGTCAGAGTAAATATTAAAGAGAGTTTTGTATTCAGCTAAAATATCTGTTTACAGATTTCTTTTGCTGAAGCCGCATATTGTACAATGAAACGAGAGCTCCAAACCCATTTCTGTTCTAATAACTTTACAAACTCTGCTATATATTTTATAGAATTTGAATGTATGAGTGGTTGGCCCAGAACTCCTTCTGCAGGAGATTATTGGGAGAAAACATTACCATATGTCAGGAGAATGGCAACATCCCATCGATAGTCGAGAGGATCCCAGCTCAGCCCAGCTCTGTGTTTACACTGTGGCAATATTTCCATACTTCGTGTATTGGTGCCTCTGCTTGTATAAACAGCATCGTGGCCACGGTTGTCAAAGACACTTAGAGGATTCCAATGAAAATAAAAGTGAATTTCTTCTTCCACATTTTCAACAAGTCCTGCTCCTGCTGGCACAGCTGTGCTGGTGAGAGAGCCCAGGCCAGCACCCCTGTGCCTGCCCGGCTGCCCTGGCTGTCACAGAGCCTGACCCGGGGGTTTTCTGTGTCTGCCTGGCTGGGGTGTCCCTGGGGCACCGCTGAGCCCGCAGTGCTCGCTTCCAGCAGCTCCAGGTTTTCCACGGAGAGCAGTGAGGACCCTGGCTTTGCTCTCTGGCCACCAGAGCCCCCAGAGCTCTGGCATTTGGTGTTCACTGAGAGGCTGCTCAGGGTTCCGTCGTTTTCCTCCTCTGCACATCTGTGTGTTCTTCCCCAGCGCTTCAGCCCACGCCACGCCTGACCTGCCACGGAGACTGGGGGGATCTCTGCCCTCCTGCCCTCAGCCCTGGGGCTTGGGAAGGGGCACGGAGAGCTGTGCCATGGAGGGGAACGTGATCCATGGACTGCCTGGCCCAAAATGCTGGAGAGGTGACAGCTCAGTGCTCCCAGAGAGCAAATTTCCCGTGCACAGAGCACAGCTTTCCTTTGCTCAGCAGTTTTCATGGCACTTTTTGAACCAAACCAAGCCATGCAGCTGCACATCATTCCAAATCCATTTGCAATTATAGCCCCTTGCACTGTAGAATTGCAAAACCCAGTAACAAATGGCTTAATCAGACCTTTGTCTCCTAAAGGAACCAGTGAGGTGTTTTCCCAGCTGCTCCAAAACACACCTGAGCACGAGTGGCCAGTGGTGTTTAGGCCACCAGACAGCTGGCTCAGGGTTTGGCTTGGCTGTCAAAAAAGACATTTGCAATGACTAAAGATTAATAGTTGCACAAGGGAAGCTCTGTCATGGAAGCACTGCAACTGCATAGCTCATGCTATGCCACACAAGAACAGACAGAAGCATTTATTTGGGAGTAAAACATCTATTTAAGAACCCTGAACATTGTCTGGCCAAGCAGAGCAGCTTTTCCTGAAAAACAAATATTGTACAATGTCAAAAGTGACAAGGAAGTAACTTGTGAAGTCATTTTTCAGCAAAGATATGAAAAATGTATTTGCTAATAAAATAGGATGGGAAAGCAAACCCCAAAAGGGGCCAAAAGTGCAGTTCAGATTCTGGAGGAAGCAACACCTAAAGGTGTCCAAAACCATCACGGGGGATTCACAGACAGCTCTTCCTTCCAGCAAAGGCAATGGAAATTCTGAGGAGCTGCTTTATTTTGTAGGAAAAATAAACGGCTTCTCATTCTGACAATTAAGGCCTGAACTTGGATTTTATTGGTTTCCATTGGGCTCATTTGAGATTGATAAGCCCAATTAAGAACGCTAATTAGTATCTGATTCTTTTTAATTGAGTAAAAGTAGAGACTGGGAGATGTTGATGTTATTAACTTGACCTTTCTGTGTAAATTCCAGCAGTTCCCTGAGGATGGAACAGTGGCCACGGCTGTTCCATGTGCCTTCTTGGACAAATACCCTTAGTGCACGGGCAGCGATCGGGAATGAGCAGCCACATCACCATCACCCTGAATCCTGCTGGAGGCCAGAGCAGAATAATCCAGAATAATCCAGGCAATCCTTGCTCCAAGCCTGACTTTCAGCACTTTTCCATGAAGTGATTTCACTCCTGTGCTGAGGGCTGGGCACGGCACTCGTCTGTCTCTAGAAATAATTGTCTGAGGCAGGAGCCCAAGAGGGGTCAGACCTCGCTTCCTGTGTAGATTATCCCTATTTTGGAGCCAGCCTTTTCTCCTACTTTACATTCATTACTGGGCCAAAATTCTGCACTTGAGGATCAGACCGACCGTGAAACCCTTCCATGGCTCCTCAACAAAGCAACAATTAAAGTGTCTGAGATCTAATTGATTCTCTGAGCAGGACCTGCTCCAGCCTCAACACCACCACTTTGGTACAACTGCAGTGAAGCAACAGGAGAAGTTATGTGAGTAAAATTAGCAAAAATTTACTCAGGTCTGAATTCTGGGTGTTCTGGGTCTTTTATAAGAGTTTGTGTGTGATGCTTTACTCCTTTTGATGTAAATTGTTCATATAAGTTGTCGCTTTTTAGAGGGGAGGAAATTACAAGACTCAGACCATTAACTTTTGTTCCTCTGAAATTTCAGAATCATATCTTGGCAAGAAAGAATTTTTTTTGTGCCTAACATTACGTTTCAGTGACAGAAATCCCAGAGAAAGGTGTCCAGACACTGCAAACAAGGACTGATAAATGGGCATGACTCTCACACTGTCCTAGGGCCTGGCAAGGCTCCTGACCCAACATTAAAAGTATTTGGAAGGTGAGAGGTGAACGACTTCAGCAGCACAGTTTACAAAACCGTTTTGATCAAAGCATTCAACTTCTCCCCTCAGAGCGCACGGAAAAATGCTGATTAATAGTGCTGGTGTGGTACCCGGGATTTGGGAAGGGGAACAGGGATCACCTGTAATGCGGAGATTGCAGAGGTCAGCGCTGAGCTGCCCGGGGAGGGGAGGGGGAGCTGCTCCCTGCAGCACCTCCAGACACGGATCTGTCACCTCCCACCCGTGACACGCTCGAGGCAGAGCAGCACCCGGCCCTGATGGATTCTAAGTGCACCAACTGAATAATCACGGATTTCCCGCAGTTCTGCAATTTGCTCTGGCCATAAGGGCACTCATTTGAGCCTCGGGGGTCACGAATGTTTGGCAATCCATTGCATTGGGTCCAAAGCAGGACCCCGAAGGAGCCAGCAGCCCTGGCTCCGTGGGGAAGGGAGGAAATGGGGGAAGCCCTGGAGGGAAGGCTGAGACAGGAGAGGGACAAACTGATGCTCAGGAGGCTGTGGGAGGAGCAGAGGTGACACAACCGAAAGGGCAAAGGCAGGTGAATGCTCAGTGTGAACATTTGCTGGTTTGAAAAGCCCTTGTGCGTGTTTCCTGTGACTCTGAGGTCATGAATTGTTCCGCAAGTGTTTCATCCTCCAGCTCTGTGTTGTGGGTAACCAGAGAGAACACCCTGCTCGTGTTTCCCCTGGCAGCTGCTTCTCACAGAAGAGAGAACGGGGGACAAACCCAGGCACAGGGAGAGCGGCTCACAATCTGGCAGCCCCATTGATTGTGATAGCTCCCTTTCTGGCAGCCCCCGGGGCTCACTCTCTGGCAGCCCCATTGATTGCAAGAGCTCCCTTTTTAGCAGCCCCCAGGAGCTCACTGTTTGGCAGCCCCATTGACATCAATGGCTCACTTTCTGGCAGCCCGTAGGCTCACTATTTGGCAGCCCCATTGCCGTCAATAGATCACTTTCTGGCAGCCCCCCTGGGCTCACTATTTGGCAGCCCCATTGCCGTTAATAGCTCACTTTCTGGCAACCCTGGGGGTCACTATTTGGCAGCCTCATTGACTTGAATGGATCCCTTTTTGGCAGCCCTCCTGGGCTCACTATCTGGCAGACCCCACTGGCCCCAATTGTCCCCTGTGACCTCTGATCCCTGTCCTTGAGGGGATTTTGGGGGGGGTCTCTTTCCCCATGGGGTTGGGGGGGATCCCTGGAGAGGCTTGGGAGGGTCCTTATCCCTNGTGTCCCTGTCCCCTTGGGGACAGCTCTCCCATTACACGTGAATGGAGCAAGTCTGGGACAGTCCAGAGAATCCCCCAGGCCGTGTCCTTCAGCCCCTCTGAAGCTGCTCTGACTTTTGGACACTTTTCCATCACGAGCAGCTCTCAGTGTGTGCCTCTGCTTTCTGTGTTTTCAATTAAACCAGTCAGATCTTCCACGGGTTGTTTCCGTTGGCAGCCCCTGTGACTGTCCCAGATTTCTCCCTTTCTCTCCAGTACTGGCACAGATAACAGCTCATTTTTCACTGCAGCACAGAGTCCAAACACACTTTACATGGTGCAAAGACCACAGCTTATCCTCAGCTAAGCATAAAAGAAAAGAATGACCAGAGAAGATGATGAAGAGCCCGTAGCATTTTAAATTGGCTCCCAAGCAGATACAAGAACCATCCAAAACCTGGCTCCTTTTGAACATTCCCTTTTACCAAGATGAGGGAGGAGCTGCCTTACCTGGGTGGTGCTGCACAGGATTGACCCCACAGAAGGGGATCTTTGGTTTGGTGTCTTTGGATCACCCAAATGCAGACATTAGACAAGATAAGGATTTCTGTTCCTTGGAGCTGTCACCAAGAGAAATGTAATGGCTCTGGAAATAAGGAACAAGTGACTTGCTCCATTTCTTGCAGGAGATTAAATATACGCTATCCAAAAATAGCTGATGTACATACTTTTCTCTGGAAAATGGAGACAACTTCCAAAATCAAAGGTGTCAGCCAGGGATAGAATTGATGCTGCAGAGGCAGCATGGCCAGTCAATGGAGCTGGGAGCAATTTTCATAGCAACCCTCTGGCAAAACATCTCCCATTTTGGATATGATCACAAACCCAAACTCTGCTCAGGCTCGTGAAGTTTTCAGCCAAGCGAAGCCATATAAGAGAGAATTCCTGCAGGATGCTGCCTGCCTGGGCAGTTCTGAGCCCAGGAGCTGGGGGAGGAATAGCTCAGCACTTCTCCACGGCCTCCCTTCTGTCCCCTGCAGCCACAGTGTCCCAAGGAGCTGCTGGAGGCTCACAGACCCTGCAGGGCAGGACTTGCTTTGGGCAAAACCCTGCATGAGTTGATCCCACTGAACAGGATGGACCAGGGCCCTCAGGGCCCTCTGGCCACTCACTGGGGTTAGTCCATGATTCTCTAGGGTTTCATTCCTTTCCCTCTCCACTGATAAGTAAATGAGATCAGAAACCTGTCCATTAACAGTTTCTCTGTTCCTGTGGCCCATTTCTCACCCAAAGCCAGGGGTTCAGTTCGCACACAACCATTTCCACAGCTGGGAGCTGAGATGTCACACACACGGAGCATGATGGATTCCAGGAGGGAAATACACAGTGCTGAAATACCAGGACCGAGAAATCCATTAACAGTGTGAATCAGGAGAAGTGGTTTTCAATCCCCCTCACATCTGCTTTCATCATTTCTCTCCCCATATCTGAGTGCCTGAGCTGTGCTGGGATGCCAGAGCCCAAAGAGCTCCATCTCAGAAGCGGCAGGGCACTGACACGTCCTCAGCTCCTGGGTCACTCCCTGCTCATTCTACCCCGAGAAATGGGGAAAGGGAGACTGGAATGTCAGGGTTCAGTCTGAAAAAAAAAGGTAAATGGACATAAAGCTTTTGCAACATGTTGAAGTTTTTTGCAGCTGGAAAGATAAGGAGTGGCTGAAGCTTAACTCTGAAAACCATGTAGTGCACGGGAGCAGAATTATCCAGAGTGATCCCCAGCACCTTTCCCAAGCCAGGAGCAGAACTCCCCCAGAGTGAGGGTTCTGCTGGATTCAGTGAAACTATAGAGGGATGGAGCAAAATGCTTTCAATGTTACATGGCTATGACCTTTACGCACTCTTCCCTCTTTGCTTGGCCTGGCCTGGGTCAATGGATTTCATTTTCTGAAAAGCCTGGAAAAGCTGCCATGAAATAAAACCCAGCGTGGTTTTATTTGGCTAAAGCTCACCAGGCAAGTTTTGCACATCCTGAAGCCAAAATCACTTGTGCGGTTTGCCTAAATACTCTAATTCCAACTTGCAAAGTCAGGGGGATTTGGAAAGTAACTCCAGCTTTGGCCCACCTCTGTCAGGGAATGTGAACGGGGGTAGCTGCTGTCAGTGCTGCAGATTTCTGTCACTGTCTCTGAACAGCCAAATTTCAACTTGAATGAAGTAAAATGTCTGAAAGGAATTACAAATCTGTTTGAGAGATGGCACACAGGAATTGTTGTGATTTGAGGTTTGAACACTCACAATGCCTGTGCATGTGAACTTTAGGTGTGAAGGAGCTATTTTCAGCTTGCTGTCTCTCCTCTGCCCATCCTGCAGTCAGACACACAGGAAGCAGCCCCAGCACTGTGGAACATCTTCTGTTGGAGGCATCTTTATGCACAAGGCTGAAATGCTCATTCTGAACATATGAAGTGTCATATATAAATATATTTGTATCTCCGTAGAGTCTGGAGAAGCAAATGTAAAGAGTGACTAATATAATTGCTTTTTTAAATTTGAAAATGAGCAAATGATACATTTCATGGAGGTTTTTAAGGTCAAGCACATTATCAGCATTGTGCATCAGTTTTGCTGTTAGTCACTTCACTTGAGGAGTTAATAAACCAGCCCTCAGACAACAGCTCAAGGCAGAGCCCCCTCCTCGCTGCTCACTGAGTCATTTTCTGAATGCTCAGCTCCTCCTTTAACTCAACTTGAACAGTATTTGCTTAAAGCCCTCTCTGTTCTCATTCTTATTTGTGGAACTAAAAGGTTTGGCTCAGGCTGGCTCTGCACAGTGGCTGCAGCTCTTCCTTCCAACCCCATCCACAGGTTTGGCTTCTCTGGGGAAGCACCAGCTCAAGGCCACTCTTTGCAACACAACAAACCCACCAAGCAACAGGAGAAGGAAAAATATTTAAATATTTAAATATTTAGAGAGGTGGAGCTACATCCCCAAGAGGTTCAGACCTTGACATGTGAGAAATTACAAATTGTGTTCAACTATTTGCACGCTCAGTTGAAATTTAGTAAAAAATTCCCCTAGAAAGAGGGGAAGGAACATTTGGCAATACTGAACCATCTAAATTCAACTCTTTTTAAAGAATTTCTTGGAAATCATGCAAAACAAGAAAGAAGAAGTCATCCAGTCCGTTCTCTTGCTCCAAGTCAAGATCAATTATAGTTAAATCATTCCTGATAATAGCTGCCAAAATTATTCTTAAAGACTTCCCATGATGGAGTTTCCTTAAGCTCTCCTGGCAGCCCAGGCCGTGCCTCACCATTTTAATCATTAGCAAGGTTTTCCTGATGTCTGGCCTAAACTGCCCTCACTGAAATGAGATGTTTCATCAGATCTGCTCTCTTGAATAAAGAGCCTGATTATATTAAAAGGGATCTGCATACACAAATTAAAGATTTCATTTGTAGGAAACTGTTCCATCAGGAAAAACGTTCACAGCTGCTCAATGCTGAACCAAGGAGCTGCACGACTGATGCCAGGGCTCATCGAGGGAACGAGAGGGCCCAGGGAGCCAAACTGCTGCTTTGCTTACAACCAACACATGAAAGGAATTCCACATTCTGGAATATTCTGGGTTGCTGTTTGGACAGACAGCCTTATAACCCGGCCCCAAAAGAGGGGTTTGGGATAGGAGAGCAAAATGAGCTGGAATTACTTCTCCAAAGTCCTGTAAAACACAGACCAGTTTCCTTCCAGTCAGTGGGACTGGGACAGGCTCTAAGTGCAGCCAGGTCCCACCAGTCACCAGCTGCAAGGAGCAGGCAGTGCAGAGAGAGCTGAGGGGTTTGGGGCCCTTCTAACACAGTGAGCTAGTCTGATTGTTCAAACTGCTGAAGCAAAGCAGATAAATACTATTTTGATCAAGATTTGGAACAAATGATAAAATTAATGCTTTAAATACCATTTTGTGACTCTCAGCCTGCCCCCTCCTTGTTCAGCGCCTTACAAGAGACAGTTGCTCTTGGATTCCTTGAAATGAATAGAGGCTGCTTTTGTACTTTCAAACCAGTCTAGGAGAAGAAAATTGCAAGAACATTCTCAGGTTAATGAGTCTGAATTACAAAATCCAAGACGAACATGACACTAATCACTAAATCAATACTGCTCAGAGCACAGTTTCACCCTGCAAGTCTCTTCTTCTCGTTATTGTGACAGCGTGCAAAGAAGCATTTGTCAAATAAATGACATTTTAAAAAAAGAACATGGATTTCAGCAAATCATGCGACAATTATTATGTTACCAGTCCCAATGAGAAACACTTGGGGTAAATTATGATGGATTTGGAGACAGCTGGGGAAGGATCTGGTGTTCTATCAGACACTGCCCGATTCCCTGGGCTCTTGTTTATGGCAGATCCCTCCCTGTGGAGGGATCCCCCAGAAACCAGCCCAGAGGATGAGGAGCATCCACAGCAGCAGGTGACACTGGCCAGGCTGAGAAGGACATCTTGGTCCTGAGCAGGCCAACAGAACCCCTTTGCCAGTGGTGAGACGGGGTAGAGAGGCCACTGAGGAGCTGAAGGGCTGGAGGTGGGCGAGTGAGCCCTGCAGTGCCACAGGCAGAGCCAGGGTGAGCCAGGCAGGGCCAGGGTGAGCCAGGCAGGGCCAGGCAGGGCCAGGGTGAGCCAGGCACCTCAGAGCTGCAGGAGCTGTGCCCAGAGCTGGGGGTGGGGATGCCAAGCACAGACGCAGCAGCACTAACCCAGCCCCTACCCAGGCCTCCCCTGAACGCTGCCCTGCAATCACTGCAGACCCCGGCACAAAGACATTCTGGGTTTCTTTCCCATTGCTGGAAAAGCCACTCCAGCCCCAGTGCTGTGGGTGCCAGGGCAGGGGGCACAGTGCCAGAGTCCCTCAGCTCAGCGGCTGGACCAGCAAACTGCACTCACATCCCCTCGTGCCCCAAAGCAGCCCAGGGCTCCCCACAGGCCATGCCAGGCAGGAGCCCTTCCCGGAGAGCACCGGGCTGCCAGGCCCAGATCCCGGCTGCACGTTCTGGGCTGCCATCTGCTGGCACCGGCCCCAGCCCGGCCCGGCCCGACTCCAAAGCTCCCGAAAGCTTTAACCCAGCAGGGAGAAAGTGCCCCAAAACCCCTGTGATGCTGCTCCCACTCCCGGGGCCCACGGCCCCGCTGCCCTGGCATGGGACGGGCAGTGCTGACCCCAATGTGGGTCTGGGACAGGCAGTGCTGGCACCAGTGTGGGTCTGGGATGGGCAGTGCTGGCCCCAGTGCGGGTCTGGGATGGGCAGTGCTGGCCCCAGTGTGGGTCTGGGATGGGCAGTGCTGGCCCCAGTGCAGGACTGGGACGGGCAGTGCTGGTTCCAGTGTGGGTCTGGGATGGGCAGTGCTGGCCCCAGTGTGGGCCTGGGATGGGCAGTGCTGGTTCCAGTGTGGGTCTGGGATGGGCTGATCCTCGGCATGCAGGGAGGGGAAGGGGAAAGGTTCTCTGGAGCAGTTGAAAGACATCCCCCCACTCTCCCGTGCTGCAGCCCTGATTTGCACAGACTCTTACAGCAGCAGTGCAACGCAGCTCAGGGGATTGGCACAAACCACCCTCGCTCTCTGCAGCTTTATCCTCTCTCGGGAACCGAGTGGGAATTCTGCACTCGGAGCAAATGGTTGCTGCAGAGTCACATCCCAGAGTGCCAGGTAGGGACTGACAGACAATCTTTGTGCTGAGGGGCCCCTTCTGCCACGCTCAGACAAAAGACAGGCGGCAAAAACATCAAATCTCATCATTCCTTGGCAAGGTTGGAAACAAAAAGTCAAACGCAACAGACCTGGAGTGGCCCAGAGTCCCCAAAGCCATTATGGAGTTGGGGTTTTCCTTCCTAAGAGCTGAGTGTGGCTTTAAAGGCAAATAGGAAACTGTTCTAGGGATAGAACCACAACATAACTTCTGCTGCTGCTCCACAGAATGCTGACATTTCCAAGGACTCTGTATTTTGAAAATATCATTCAATAAGTGGTATTTTCCATAAGTATTTTTTGTATCTTTCCCTCTACCCAGCAAATGTTTTTCTCCAGCACATTTACCAGGAGAGAAGTGTCTGGTACTAGAGAAAATTCAGTTTTGCACTTTCAAATGCAAATATTAACACAAGCAGCCTGGCTTCTCTTGCTGCCTTTGGCAACACAACATGAGTTTTTTCAACTACAGGCAGAACTGTCACAGTCTGAATAGCAAATATTAAATAACCACGGAAAAATACTCAGAATTAACTCAAGGAAATAAAAACAGGGAAAAAAATATTATCCTGGTATTACAGGAGGAGGAAAATAGAGTAAATTGGAAAAATTAGAGCAACAGAGATCAGGTTCCATAGGTTAATTCTAGAAGACACTTTCCAGGTTGTTAAATTCCAAAGGGCCCAGTAGTGTAGGTTGGAACCGTTGGATTCTTTCCCATTGGTTTGGTTTGGTTGGTTCTCCCTCTCATTGAGAACATTCTGCTCTTATTCCATACGAGGTGAATGGTTTTCAGTCTTTTCAGTCCCTTTTGTTCTACTCAAATGTGCTTCTGCAGCCGAGCACGTCAATTTATGTTCAACAAGCCTTCTGCCTGTATTTTCAGCTTCTAATTACATACAAACCGGGACAAAAAATTCCCCCAAGGATGAGCTGAAAGATTGTGTTCCTGTGGAGATGCGCTGTGATCATCTTTTCTCAGAATCCAGCCATTTTCAGTGGCCCATGGGGTAAGGATGGGTTAGAGGAGGGACCGGGGTGGTGCTGGAGCTCCTCTGCCACCCCCAGAGCCACGCACCAGCAGCAGGGCAGCTCAGCCTGGGCTGGGTGTGCCCAGAACCAGCCTCGCTCTGTGGGTTTAACCCCGGGAGGGTGGCCAGGGCTGGTGCTGCACACAGGCTGTGCATCCTGCAGCCCCCTGCCCAGCCAGCTCCCGGCTCCGAGGGGAGGCCGAGGCTCTTCCTAGGAAGGGAACGGCTCCGGAGCACAAGGACAGTTTTGTAAAGGAACCATTCAAAAGCTGGTTTGCCCCATTTGCTGTTGGCAGCCTCTGCTCCCAGCTCTGGGTGGATCTTGTGCTCCTGAAGAGCCCCACCAGGATGTGTCAGACTCTGCATTATTTTCTTATTTTCATCCCTGACGCTGCTTCTGGGGCTTTAAAAATCAGCTTAGAGGGGAGGACACCCGAACCCAGAGATGCAGCAGTGCCTCCCCCAGGGCCTTTCTGGGATGGGGCAGCAGGGCAGGGACCTGCAGGGACTGAAGATGTTCATCCCTCTGCACTCGGGGGTGCCCAGGGGATGGCTGTGGGTGCCTGGCGAGGGCTCTGGGCAGGGAGATTCACCTGCACTTGGAGCCTCAGCAGCTCCTTGTCCCCAGAGCTGAGCCTGCACTTGGGATCTTTGGAGCATCCCTCTTAATATTTTCAAGTCAGGCAAGTGCTGGCCCCTGCTCATGTGTGTTAATCAAATTGTCCTGTTTGGTGAGGTCTTTGATGAAATTTTATGAGGGAAAAACTATTTTCAGAAAGCAAAAGATAATACTTTTAAACAAGAATTCAAATTTCGTTCTGGAGTGATACATTTCATGTGCGTGTCACTCTTACATAACCATGGAAAAGCTGCTCCAAGCTGAAATCTGTTGGTGGCTCATGAACCTCAGTTCCTGTGCTCCCAGCTGCAGTTTCAAACACTCAGACTTAAATTAAGTGTTGGTGAGAGCAGCATTTAGTTTCATTTTGACTTTTGCAGCCATAATAATTTTAACCACAGATTCACCCTCGACTCTCTTCTCAGGACTCAGCCAGAAGGGGCCAGAGAGGAGCTCCTCCTGCTCCGCAGCAGCACAGCCTCCCAGCAGAGCCTGGCTGAGGGGTGGAGCACTGATGGAAGTTCACTCAGTGGTCACCTGTCCATCAGATGCTTGTAATGGAGCTTAAAAGCTTGTCCCCCACTTATGACAAATACTGTGCTTTGCTTTTGAAAGAATTCAAGTTGGTCCAGAAGAGTGAAAACCTGGGAACAAACATTCATAAAACTATCGAGAAACTCAGATATTTTTTTTCCCTGTGTGTCTCTTTATGATGAAATAAAGACCCTGGAATCTGAAAATGCAATTTGAAGAGTTGGGTTCATGGTCATAGAGGAAGAAACATGCCTTTCTATTGATTGCCACCGTTACTCATCATCCTTTTACTGTTATCAACAGGACAGGAATAGAATGAACAGACAGCTAAACAATAAGGCAAAGTTCTGCAGCTGCTTAAAGCCAATAAAATAACTTTTATTGACGAGGTTATCAAAATGTCAGATGTGCCAGCTCAGTTGGCATTCTTCTCTGCCTTTTTATTAAAATCTCATAACAAAGTAGAACAGGCAAGCAGAGAGTTCAGCATTCAGAGCCTTTCCTGACCTAATGGTTTAGGATCTCTTTTTAAGGATTGGTTTTCATTTTGCATCTGTACATAAGTAAAATGCCCAGATGGATGGGCACAGTGATTTGGTTTGGGGGTTTATTTGGGTTTTTTTGCTGTGCAAGAATCACGTCTCTGCTGCAGATGCACATCCCCACTGTCTCTCCCCCCATGGTCCCAAAGGAATTGATACTGCTGCTGTGCACAGACACTCCTGGGATGAAGAGAGGCGAGGGCAGGATGGATCACACTGTGCTCCTGCCCCTCTGCCCAGCCCTGGGAGGCACCTCTGGAGTGCTGCCTGGCTCTTCCAAAGGATCCTGCCTGGCTCTTCCAAAGGATCCTGCCTGGCTCTTCCAAAGGAGCCTGCCTGGCTCTTCCCAAGGAGCCTGCCTGGCTCTTCCAAAGGATCCTGCCTGGCTCTTCCCAAGGATCCTGCCTGGCTCTTCCAAACGAACCTGCCTGGCTCTTCCCAAGGAGCCTGCCTGGCTCTTCCACGCTTGGTCCCCACCCTTACAGAACTAAGTGAAACCCCCACCAAAGCCCAGCCAAGCACCAGCCCTACAGCACACCCGAGCTGAACCGAAGCTGCCAATGCCAAGAACCCCATCACACCTCTGCTGCTCTCGTGAAAACCCCAAAATGTGCAGTCCCAGCCCAGCTCTGGCTGTGGTGAGCACCGGCTCTGGCATTGCCTTGGCAACATTTTTTATGCTTTGATTAAGGAGCAACTGATGCAATATTTCAGGAGACGGGGGGAAAAAATGGTTTGATACTGAGAAAAACATTCTGGCTGTTCTGTATTGTCCTTGAGGACTTCGGCGTGTGCCGTCACCCAGTGCTTAGCAACAGATTGGTAGTGGCTGCAAATCAATCTTTTCAGAGCAGAAAGCACAGTTTACAATGCAGCGTGTTCCAATTCAAGAGATGCTATTGGGGAGCTATATAAGCATCAATTATGGTTTTTTAGATGGAGTTAATTATAGCAGGGAGAATTCTGATCAGAAATCAGCTTTCCATACTCCTCCTTCTGCCTTTTAAAAATCACAGGAGAATTACTATAGATTAGCAAATTAGAAATCGCAAAAATGTAATTATCCAAAATTAAGATGGGTTGTCAGGCTCTGTTTCTGAATGGATTTGTGCCAGAAAAGTGAAGAAAAATAAACTTGCCATCCTTTAAAAAGTTTTAAATTGAATTGTAATTATTCTGTGGTTTGGTTTTTGATTTTTTTTTATGTACTATTAAAAACTATTTTTTATTAAAGCTATTTTGAAATAGGGCTCTATTCCCAAAAATATATGCAGACATCAAAATAGAAAAAAAAAAAGTGGACAGCACAAGTAATACGGAATGGAGAGAAGTCAGGGAGAATAAATAAACCCATCAGAACCAGAGACGGCCGTGAGGAGCCAGCCCGGGCACGGCAGTGCCGGGACTCTCCCGCTGGTTTGCCCGGGATGAGGAGCAGGAGCCGGCACGGGCTCCATCCCAGGAGAGTCACGAGTTCCCACCACACAGTTCTGAGCAGTGCCTCGATCTGCATCAACATTTAGCTTAAAATGGGAATTCTCAGAGCCCTGGAAGAGCAGCAGGGCAGTGAACGAGTCCCTGTGCAAAGCACCCGTGGAGCTCCATTGCCCTGGGCAGTGCCAGCATCGGCATTTTGGGTTTTCCACCCCGGCTCGTTTGGTGCAACTCCCTTTGTGCAGCCGAGGAGCTGCTGCAGGAGCAGAGAGGCTCCTTCTTCCTCCCTCGGGAAACCTCGGCTCTGCAGGAGCCCAGAGCTCAGACACAGCTCTGCCCTCGCTGTGCGCTGCTGCCCGCAGCGGGAAGAGAAAGGCCTGGAAGGAGAGGCTGGAGAGCCCTGGGGCTGTCCCCGGGGTCCCACAGGATGGCCTGGGGTGGGGTCCCTGCTGCCCAACAGCTCCCACAGCGCTATGGACAGCACAGGGCACCCACAGCCCTACAGACAACTCAGGGCACCCACAGCCCTATGGGCAGCACAGGGCACCCACAGCCCTATGGACAAACAACAGGTCCCACAGCCCTACGGTCAACTCAGGGCACCCACAGCCCTATGGACAACTCAGGGCACCCACAGCCCTATGGACAGCACAGGGCACCCACAGCCCTATGGACAACTCAGGGCACCCACAGCCCTACGGACAAACAACAGCTCCCACAGCCCTATGGACAACCAGGCACCAAGTGGGATGTCTCACCCCTCTTGCTTTTGATGGAGTGAAAATAATGGAATGGTGTTTGACACTTTGAAGTCTCAGCCAGTACCTAAAGAACCCAACAACGTGTGAGTTACAAATACTCCCCTGTGACTTTCATTCCCAAAGGCTTTCTTGGTCGGTTCACATTCTGGCTGATTAATAGTTTGACAGAAAGAACAAAATAAGTAGAAATTACAGTGCGTTAACATAAAGGAATCTCACTTGTGCACATGTATTCAAAGAGAATTTAATTCCTCTTTTGGAGTTTCTCCTGGTTTAAAAGCTTGAAATGGAGATTAAAAGCTTCCCTTTCCCGGCTGCATCTTATCAAACACGATTTCATATCTCTGCAGCTTTCTGGAATCCCTCAACTATATCCCTTAAATTCCGTGCTAATTGAATTTAAAATTAGTCCCCAGTGGGGACTAAGTAGAAGCCAAGTAATTTAATGGTCAGACAATTAACAGCCCTGCATTAACCAGAGCTCTGAACAACAACTGTGTTCGGTTCCGCAGGCAGGCTCACACTGGGCAGGCTCTGCCTTCCTTCAGAGGAGGGACACTCACAGCTCAGAGCTATTACTGAAAAATGCCACTTTTACTGCCACAGGATGATTAAATGCTGGTTTTTTCCCAAACAGAAACGGCTTTGTGGGCCCCCTCAGGTCAATTTTATCTTAGCAACTTCTTGCTCTGTTTTCATGTCTGATAACCATATCTGGGCCATTTTGAAGGGTTTTCATTGCAGGCTGGGCAAAATGTGCTTTTGTGGCAGGTAAATAACTGGTCATATCTTGGTACTAATTCCAGTCAGCTTTGGAAATGGAGTTTCCATCTACACTGAGCATTCTGGAGCCATGGAAATGTCAGCATTTTTAAAAACAGGAGACATCCCACATGGATGCAAATATACCAGCATCACTGCCCCTCATGTGGGTACACAAAACCACCTCTAAAACTTCAAATAAACCCTCCTGGAGAGGCTGTTGCTAAGAGCTGCTCCTACAGAGCTCCCTCACATCTCTCAGGGACCACGACTTTCCATGCCCTCCGTTCACTCCAGTTAGCACCAGTGAAACCCAGCAAGGCTCCAGCCGCAGCCGAGATCTCACGGAGGTCGGGACCACTCCTTTAACCCCTTCCCTAAAGGTTTCCCCATTTGAGGCACGACTTAGAATCCCAGAATGGTTGGGGTTGGAAGGGACCTTATAGATCATCTCATTCCTCTCCCTTATACCTGCATGTAGATGCATTACAGCAAAATCTTGTTTCCTACCGTGGTTACAACTCTTTATTTGCTGGGCATTTGGGTTCAGTATTGCAGCCCCTGGTCTGGGACCCAGAGCACCCCAGGGGGGTCCAGCCCTGCAGACCCCACTGTGCCAGACCCCCTGGAGGCTGCAGCTTTCAAACACTCCCGAGAATTTCACTTTTTCTTTCATTACTGCTTTCATTTTTTTGGAAGTAATGAAGACAAGACACGTGCTCAAGAGCCTGAAGGGTGGAAGTCTTGCAGCTTAAAGAGTTATTGGAAGTGATTTACAGCCTCCTCCCTGCCTTCCCCACAGGAACACCAAATTCCCTTCCCCTCTTCCCAAAGTGTCAGAAACACCTTCAGAAAGTTCCTTTCCAATACAAGGATCCAGCAATAAAATGGGCAAACCTTCAACACAGTCATCTCTGACAGCACAGGCTGCACCCCATTATAACCCTGCAGCTCTGAACCACAGACAGCAAAAGTCAAAATTACTCAGAATCCTTTCATGAAAGTACTTACTTCATACATTCTTTAAGTCCTATTCACTGCATTATGGCTTCACCAGAGTGAAGGTGCCTTTTGGATATGTCACCCATCTTTCCCCCACTGACACCCCTGTTCCCGTGGCTTGGCCCTTGCTCTGGGTGTTTTCCCTCCCTGGGGGAGCAGACACAGTCCCAGGGGAGCAGGGAAAGCTTTCCAGTTTGGGAATGGCTGTAGAAATAGAGGTGAGAGACACCCAGTGACATTATCAAGGAGAGCAGCAAAACCACAACCCCCTCGAGCTGCACAGGAACTTGTCAGGGCAAGATCTCAACTGCCTCAATGCCAGAACAAGAACGTCACTGGCATTATTTTACCCAGGTAAAACAAAACTCTATTCTTTTCCTGATATTCATTACACTTTGAGAGACACCATAATTACTGATAGCAAAATTATAAATAACGACTCATTAGGAGGGGGAACAAAACAATCAGAGCTGCCACCTCAGTTATCTCACCCTCAGAGCCCACACGACATTTGCGGTGACCCGCAGCAGGATCACCCTCCGTGCAGCTGCTTTTGGTTTCAAAAGAGGCAGGTTTGGGTCAACGTGACACTGCCTGAGTGTCCCAGGGTTTGGAGACCCCCACACGGGCAAAGAGCTGCAGTGGGGAAGGCTGGGGACACGGGGGGAGCAGGGCTGGGGTTTGTACAGCCTTGTTGCCATCTAAAACATGAAATCCCATTCCTCAGCCACCACCAGGCAAACGTGTGCTCTGTCTGGGTGCCCGAGCAGCCGTGGCACAGAGCAGGGGCTCTGGTGGCACAGGGGGACGAGGTGCCTGAGAGGAAGAGCTCTGCAAGGCTGTGCCCCTCCCAGCCCTCGGCCACCACGTCCACATCCCACACTGCGCTGCAGGAACAGGACCCATTCAGCTGCTGAGGCAGCTCTGGCAGCTAACTGCAGTCATTCTTTAATTAGCTTAACACCTCCCATCCATAATTAAGCAGTGTGGTAGGGAATGGACTTTAAGCTCCTAATTGTGCATGTTCACAGGAGGGGAGATAATTGAAGCACAAATGAAACAGGCTTTCCTTTAAAAAAAAGTAAACAACTATTTTTTGTTAACCTGAAGCCCTGTCAAAGTCAGAACATGTATTTTCTAAATGCATTTCTTCCCGAAAAACCCCCCAGTGCCAGCTTGTGAAGATTTCTTCTTTGACCAGGCACAAGGAGCCATTCCTGCATCCTGGAAAGGCAGTTCTCCTTTCTCTAAAATTAATTAGGACATCCCTTAGATACTGCCACGGAGCTGATTATTTCCCTTGCAGACCGCACGCAGTGGCAGGAGGAGGAGGAAGAGGAGGAGGAGGAGTTAGGAGCAGCTTGGTCCCGCTGCCCTGGACACCCCTGACACCTTTCCTACATCTCTGCACACCACGGTGCCAGTCCTCAAGAGAGGGGACCCAGCCTTTCCCCCTGAGCAGGAATAACCCCCCAGCCCAGACTCCTCTGCTCAAGGCCACCCTGGGAGCGTCCCCTGTGCTGCCCCCCTGCCCTGTGTTTATTCTCCTCTCTGGGATTTGCAGCCTCCCCCTGTAACACACTTCACAGTTAAAACGAAGTTCTTCCATCCCAGTTCCCCACAAAGCACGAGAGCGTTTCTCAGCTGCCCTGTAGGTCTGAGTGACCCCTTCCAGCCCCTCCCGATGTGGATTTCCATGGTTCAGTGACCCTTACTCCCTGCTGGCAGCAGCCACTCCGAGTGCTGGGAACGGGGCTGGCACGGAGGCCCCTCAGGGAGAAGCTCTGCTCCTGGAGTGCCAGAAGCTCCAGACAGGTGCCCCAGGGCTGGTCTTTCCCATAAGAAACTGCTGGGGTTTTAGGAAATGATAAGAAATGGATTATTATTCAATAAACAGCCCACAGGTCAGATCTGCGTTTAGGCAGAGCCATCGCCGTTCCCATTCCCATTTCACTGACTCCTTTCTCCTGGCTCCTCATGGCAGGAGCTTCGTTCCTCATGATTTTTATCCTACTGGCAGCAAGTGCCATTTATAACTCAGACAGGCTGTTTCCATTTCTACTTAGACCAAACTCCGTTGGTTTCTGCAGAGAAATCCCTGAACTACTTAGGCAAGAGGAAAACGGAGCATCTCCAACTCCAGAGATGTCAATTTACACAAGCAGAGGGTTTGACCCCCGTTTTCCTTCTCCTCTCTCATCCCCTGGGCTCAGGGCTGTGAGTTAAACTCCTGGGTTTTACTGAAATGTTTATTCATTTTCCCCAGCGCCGCATCTCTTGAATGGTGCAAAATGCACATCTGAGGAATAAGAAAAGGCAAATGGAATGAGCTGAGTGCGAATGTAGGAGGTGATAAATGGGCACAGCATCAATTTTGCAGAAGGAGGAATGATCTCATGCGATGCTCCGTGCGGACCCACGTGGTGCAGCTCCATTTAAGCCATGCAAACCCCTCCCTCCATCCCCCCGCAGTGTCCCTCACCCCGGTGCCTCGGGGTGCAGAGCAGCATCCCCTGCCCTGGGATGGGTGGGTGTTTGGGTGGGGAGGGGGCAGTGCCACCAGCGGGTCTGGCCTGGGTTCGTCACCTCCCCCAGCAGCCCCCAGCCAAGCTCTGGGAGCAGCAGCCCGTGGTGAACACGAGGTACATCTGCATCTCATTCTCACTGAATCCTGCATGGGCACCATCCAACTCCAAAAACTGCCTTTGAAGCTGGAGCCTCATGATTTTATGAGAGAAGTTGGAAAAAATGGTTTCACTCCTTTGAAAATTAATGAAGATTTTGCATTTCATGCTAATGCTGAGTTTGCTCAGTGTGTTCCCAGCCTCTGATAAACAGCTCCTGGTGTCCATTCACTGGAAATCAGGAACATTTTGGAGCTGCCCCAGAGTGGGTGGCCCTGCAGGGGGGTCCTCTTAACCACAGGGAAAGAAGGAATTGGGGGGAAAGAACCTGAGGGCTTTCCAAGACCTTCATAATTGTTTAATGCTTAAACAAGCTGAGTGAAACGAGCTGGGAAATCAAGGAGGAAACCAAGCTGAGTGTGCACGAAATAAAACAGGACCTGGGCTTTCTCCCCAGATCTGTTCTCTCAGGAAGAGCAGGAATGGAAGTGCAGCTCCCCGTGGTTCTCACGGATAAATGGCAGCAGCTTTCATTATTGGAATGACTGCATGCCTTGGATGGAGATAAGGTGCTAGTGCATGAAAAATAACAGAAAATATTTTATTTAAGAGACTTTTTCAGGTGAACTCATTTCCTTTTGCACGGCATTAATTTTTTAATCTCTCTGCTGCTGCTCTTCTTCCACTCCTCTTTACAGCACAGTTATTTAAAGCTTCAGTTTATGGTTACAATCCCTATGCAAAATTTTAAATAAATATTAATGCATCGTTAAATACCAATTAATACATTCTTTCCACATATCATTGCTATTAACTTCCATTTGAAGTTAGCTCTTCCCCTCTCTGCATGTAGCAAGATTTTGCGTCGCAACAGCCCTGATTCACATACGGAGCCATCTGTTTGTGCTGCTCCGTTCGCAGTTGGACTGGGCAGAAAAATTCTGCAGGTTCAAAAAAATCAAGAGCCTGAGCACTGGAAGGCTCTGGGAGCCTGCACTCACTCAATGTTTCAGTCCAGAACATTCCTCGAAGAAACACCCTGTACCTGTATCCTTGTGCCTGAGCAGACAGAAAAAGTTTTCCTTTCAACTGCATCGTAGTGAAACATTCTGAAATTTCCATGCCTTGGCAAGCCAATCGATCCAGAGAAAATACAGCCTTTGCAGCCAAAGTAGGAATTCTCCCCTAACTCCAGGAGAAACTCGCTCCCTGTGGGGAGCTGGGACCCCTCCAGCTCTCGGGAGAGCTCGCCCAGCCCTCGGAGGGTCCCAGGGCCGGAGGGTCCCGGACGCTCCCCTGCGGCGATGACCACGCACAGAATTACCGACAGGAAACCTCTCTGATTGCTGCTCAGCCACGAAATCTGCTTCAAGAATTCTATTCTTAGCACCTTTGCTGCCAAGCTTCATGCTCAAGTATCTGTTCTGTTTGCTGCCTCCCAGCTGACAATCCATCAAGGGCAGCGGAGAAAATCCTGCAGGAACTACAACAAGCCTCATGCCAACAATAATTGCTGTCTCTGTTAACACGGGCAAATAATGCTGCCATTCATGCTGGGAAATGCAGACTTTCAGCTGCTCTTTAAGAGAGGTGCCTTGCAGAAGCTTTTTCTGCTACACTGGTTTTTAGTTGAGCTACCAGTGCAAGGAGATACGTTTGCAGGAGTCACATTATTTGTACTACAGGGATACAACATAGCCCCATGAAAACCCTCTCCTCTCCTCTCCTCTCCTCTCCTCTCTCCTCTTTTTGTGTTAATTTTTTTACAAGACTGGGGGCTCCTCAGGCTGAATTCTGCATGAACACAAGATTTATATGAACAGCCACATTCCACAGTGTTGACTCTGGAAAGGTTTTCACTATTTTATTCCCTTTGCTTTCCTCCTCCTCCACATACGGAGAGATCAAGGCTGTCCTCTAAGATAAATTATGGACAGTTGCCTCTCCTGTTGCAAGCACAGAATTTCTGAGCAGCAGTGACTGATGTGTCACTTACACTGCTGACAGCTCTGAGAGTGACACTGCTTCAGGAATTCCTCGTGGGCACGTGGTGATGGCTTGGGGAGTTCTCCCTCCTCCAACATCCAGGACTTCAGCCACTGTTTTCACTTCTGGTGTAATTAATTACATCCAGTTGAATGGACCTCAAACCCTGTAGCTGTAATTTTTAGTTATTTTGCCTTCTAGGAATGTGAGGCAGAGCTGGTTGTCTGTACCTGCCATGGAGCTCTCCTCACAGGCTATGGCTGGGATTTCAAAGTTTGGATTTCAAAAGAATTACCCATGGGGAATAATTCCAGCCTGAGGACTCGGAGACATTACTTACTTTTAAGTGAGGTGAGACTGTATCTGTATTCATTTTGTTGCCCTTGGTATTCAATATTTTACAATTATATTTTGGAACAATCTGTGCTCAGTGTACATGCACACAGCTTTGGGAAATGATATTTCCTAAGGGGATGTTTTCAGCCTTGACCAGGGAAACCCTTTGTGCAGTGACCCAGAGGAAATTCAGGGTGACACGAAGACAGTGGGGCCTTGTGGAGCTCTCCCTGGTGCCTGAGTATCGAGGCCAAAGCACACTCAGCCTCTGCAGGGCTCAGGTAACTCCAATATTTATTTTTACATGTTCTTGAGCAGCTGTGAATTGGGAAAACGCAGCAAAGCACGTGGCAAAACCCAAATGGAAAGAGCAGTTTCCTCTGAATCAGAGCAGGGGAACAGAAAAGCTGCTGAAGGGTGAGAAGGAGTGAAATGGGAGGTGTAGGAACAGAGCTGCAGTGACCTGGGGGTTCTGCCGAGGAACTGGCCCCACAAAGGTGGATTTGGGGGTGGGAGGTTGATCCGGGATGAGCATTTGAAACAAACTCCCAACAAAAATGAGCCACAGCTGAAACCAAGCCCTGGGTGTTCCTTGGCCTCACGCCCCCCGCTCCCAGCTGTCACACTCCAGAAGGAAAGGGCACAAGGGAGGCTGCTGGGGCAGTCCTGGCCTGGGCCATGGGAAGTGATGTCCCTGTGCCGGGAGGGAAACAGCCACATGCTCTGGGATCAGGGCAAGGCGAGCACCCGGCGCCCAGGGAGAAGGTGCCGCACGGAACAGAAGCGGTGCAGAAGCCAAACCCAGCAGAGCTTTGTGCATCTGCTCTGTCTGAGCTAACAGATTGCTGATAACACAACTTCAGGTGAAGGAGCTGTGCAGCCAGTGGGGCACCTGCAAAGCTCAGCACGGCTGGAAATGACTTCAGGGGGCTGTAATTCACCCCGCAGGGGCTGAGGGGGCACTCGGAGCTCAATTGCCACGGTAAAAAGAACGCACGGGAGGCGTTTTAAAACCTGAGAAAGAAACGGGCACATTAAGGTTCCCTAAAACCGGAGTGGTTTCACTTGCTTTTAAAGACTTTAAGGTGAGGTACAAGTTAAGGGTGAGGTACAAGTACTGCAGGGTGCCCCAGGTAACCAAGCCACGAGCAGGAGAGGAAGATGGACCTGGAGAAGAGCCACGAAACTCCTGTCTCTCGTTGAGTGGCCCAGGGAGATGTTTAAACATTTTACAGCTGTAGTCACTTAACCAGGAGGGATAAATGTTTGCTCCAGATCTCACGAAAAAGTCAACAGCTTAGGACAAAAATCCAGGTCTCCCTGATTGCATTGTCATCAGCTCTGGGATCAGAGAAATCCCAGCCTGGGCTGCTGCTGGAGCAGGGCCAGGGCTGGGGCTCACAGCTAACGAGCTGCTCACAATTAGCCCCGGGAGTCTGGGGCTGTGCTGGATCCATTGCAGGCAGGCAGGGACCCCCCCACGCGGGCAGGGACACAGGGACACCTCTGCTTTCCTGGGTTTGGGATTCTCACCACTGCTGGGTAATGACTTTGATTTTAATTTGAATTAAATACTTTATTTGACCTCAAACTTTGGAATTCTTTTTCATTTCAGGTGCTGATTGATAGCTAAATCCATATAAACTCTGGAAGTAAACTATTTTCAAATAGATTTTTGTGTATTTTTTTAAAATCTCAAAAGCTAAACCCCTCTCTAAAACAAATACAAGTCTCATTGGGGTCTTCTGCAAGTTTTATCCCTTTTTTTTTTTTAATGAAAGTAGTTCCTTGCTTAAGTCCCAAACAGGTTTTATTCTCTTGAATAGAAACCTCCCACCTGAGTTTGAATAGATATTCATGTATTTCTATATATTACAGAAGAAATGAGTTAAAAAATAAATTCAGGCTTGTCCATTTGTCCTGGAGAGGGATAATTAGGGATTTTAAGAGCAAGGAAGGACCCTTCACACTTCAGCTTTTTAAATCTTTTCCCTGTAAGGACAAAGCAGATGTTTTTCAGCAGTTCCGCCTGGACACTCCATTGAAAACAAACAAATAATATCAATTTTAGGATATGGTTATTGCTCAGCCTGACATGAATTCTGTACAGGGAATTGTGAATTTAACTCTTAAATAATGGTCTGAGGAGCCACCTTTCCCAAGCCTGAGGTACACACAGCAGGGCAGGATGTAAACAGAACATCTGGGAGACACGGATAAACTCCTGGTCTACAACATGTAAATAAATTTCTTTTGGCCCTGGAAACCGTTCTTTCCCTGTTCCTGCAGCCTTAGCCAAGGATCTGTGTTGTTCAGAACACTTCAAACTAGAAATCAATATCCTTTAGGTAACCTGAAGACATTTTGATGCCAAACCCTGTAAGAGAGAGGCCCTGGCAGCCAGTCCTTTGCAAGGGTTTGGCATCCAGGCCGGTTTTCATGGCATTTTTGCTGATCAGTAAACACAGTGTAATTTGTGTCACAGAGATGATTTGCAATTAAAAACTTATTAACGAAGTGCAACGATAACAAGAGGAATAAAATGCCAAGATGTGGAATTGCTTAATTATGTGAAATAGTTCTACCAAACCCAGGGCTCCACGGAACATTTTTTCCCCTCTCTGATGAACAATCAGTTCTCTCTGAATTCTAATTAGCCTCAATAATGTTGATCCCGCTCAAGTATTAACGGCAGAAAATGCAAAGTGTTTCATCACACCACTGCCTCCAGGTAGCAGGAGCTGAGCAGAGCTGCAGCCACGGCGGTGATGTCCCCGGCCAGCTCCCAAAAAGTCCAGGAGGAGCAGAGTTCTCTTCCAGGCCAGAGGCACCTGCGAGCTGCAGGGAGCCACTGTCACGTCGGCCTCTTGCCCAATCTGTGCCTTCCAAACAGATTAAGTCTGCGAGCTTATCCAGACCTGTTTTAAAGCCTATTTGATCTTGAAATAGGACTGAAGAATCCAACAAGAAGAGGCTTGCAGGAGATTTTCTTGTTTAATCGACACTGGAAAGGCAAGAATTGGAAACTCAAGAACAGACCCCCTTCAGCACCTTCCTTTTGCCAAGATTACAAAGTACTGAAGCACTTGAAAACGAGATGACAACTGCTCTGATCTGCCAAGCCTGAACTGCTCCCCAGCCCCAGCAAGAACGGGCACAATAAAAACCACTCTGGAGAAAGTTCTGGGAATTTTGGCACTACGGATGCAGATCCCTCAGCCCTCTCTCCGTGTCACGTCCCCTCCCTGCTGGGGGAGACGAGCTCTGCCTCACTAATTCCGTGAATCCCCTTGGTTTCGGGGCGTGCTGCACCGCCCTGGGCCCCTCCGCTGCCCTTCCCTGTGGCCCGGGGCCAGGCTGGGACCCCCGGCCCCCCTCATCCCCCATCCCCGGGGCTCCCAGGGATGCTCCCACAGCCCCACACCCCAGTGAGCACAGCCCCCGAGCTGTGAAGGAGCGTTTCACACACTCGTGCTCACACTCAGAGCTTGCACACACAAAGTTCCAGGCCAGCCTGGGCAAAATTTGCTGCTGCAAAGGAATTTCCTTCCTCTAAAGCCCTTGTTGTATTTGAGAGTCCCAAAATCCTCCTCATGCCTTAGAAAGCAAAAGCCTCACCCCCATTCTCCTGACCTCTTCCTCATGGCTCCCCACAAGGAAGGAAGATAAAATGTTGTATTAAGTAGGAGAGGAGATCTGCAATAGAGGCTGCAAGAATGAGAGAAGCAAGAAATAATTCATCTGCTCCTGTGCAGTCCAGCACTGGTTTATTCCTGGGAGCAGGAGGGAATTTAATTAATATTTCAGCTGCCAAAGTCCAGTGTCTCCATCTGCAAAGCACAGCACCCATGGGCTGTTGGTGATGTCCGTGGCAGTGAGGGCTGAGCTGGTGTTGAGTAGCCTCAGGAGCACAAGGAAGTTTTCATTTTGCCAAACTTATTACTGTGACCACCTGAGCTGGTGTGTGAGACCATGGATGGAGTCCCACACACGGGAGTGTTTGTGGAAAGGGTCTCCCCACGTATTGTGCTGGTCACCAGAGTCCTTAAATCCCAAACTGAGCCCAGAGCAGGTCCCATCCCTTTAGCAGAATTCCTTGTGCCTGCGGGAACAGCTGAGTCGCTCCCTCATCCCTCAAGCACTCCAGCTGGAACAAAGCTCTCTCTCTCTCTCTCTTGATCTACTTTCTGCCACTCCTCCTTGCCAGCCTCTGCTTCTTTTAGTGCACTCAGGCGTTAAGCCAGGGCAGATTCGCTGCTTCCCATGTCCCAGCAGTGACGAGAAACGAGCCACGTCCGAAACGAGCAGGAGAATCCAGCTCAGGCAGGAGTCTGAGGGGACTTCAGCGTTTGAACCAAAGGGAGGGAGGACCAGCCCCTCTTGCTGTGACAATCTCCGGCGGGTCAGAGGACAGCAGCGGAGCGGCAAGAGCTGGAAGTCCCCAGGATATGCAAAGACTTGACACAAAGCTGGGAAGGAGCTGTTTGTGTCTAATGTCAAACCAGCCCTGCCTGCTCAGAATTCAGCCTTTGTTCTCAGCCCAGCTGCCTCCTCCAGCCCTGAAATGCTGCACCAGCCAGCATCTTCAGTTATGTAACCCACCAGTGAGATGTAAAGCAAAGTAACTCCTTGCGAGGCCGGTGGTGGGGCTCAGAAGCAGCGCGAGAAGAAGCCATGCTGTTCAAAGCCAGGGGATGGTGCAGAAATGTTCGGGAAGGCGCTCCCAGGGCATTTGTCCTTGTCCCTGAGGCTGCAGGAGACACGAGCCCCCGCCGTGGGGCCATTGGCATCCTGCACAGGCTGCACAGGAGCTGAAAGGATCTGGCTCCAGGTTCTTTACCTGAGTGAAAAAACAAAGCCCGAGCAGTGGCCAGGTCCTCCCCTGCTCAGAGCTGGAGTTTCTTCCTGCAGGGGCTGGGAATGAGCTCAGCTGCCTTCCATGACAGGAATGATTTACTGAGATGGGTCAGTGCTCATTTCTTTGCATATCATTCACGGAGGCTTTCAGACTTCAGACATCCACTCCTTCCTATTGCTTTGCCATTTCAATCTCAAGTGCAATTTTCTTCCTCTCTGGGTTTTGTCCAAAGCTCGTAAATTAACGCGTGTTAGCACCTAATCTCTGTCCACCTCCCTCAGCCTGTTCACACTCCTGATTACCTCACCTTGTCCAACTTCCAGCTCATCTCCCTTTCCAAGCCCTTTTACCTTATTTACCTTTCCCTTTCTCATTTTTCTTCTATTTTAAGGCTCAAGATGTCTTTGCCATTCTCAGTTTTACTTTCAACAGTGAAGTATGGGAAATGGAAGAACTCAGAGAACCCCAAATTTCTTTCACTCCATGTTATTGTCTCAGTCCCCTCCTGACTCCCCCTATGTATCTATATTTATATATAGCTATAGATATCAATAAAATCAAACCATAGTGAAAAGGAAGGTGAAATGGCAAGGAGGAACATGAGGAAGCCTTTTGTTCTGGCAACTCTGTACACATCTGCCAAGGATTTAAAACCACTGTGACACCTGTGAACTCACACATCAGCAGTGAAACAAATCCCTGGGTCGTCGACTTGCCCGGCAAAAATTTGTGGAGCCAATTATCCAGGAGGTTGGCAGCTTTTCATTTTCGTGTTGAAAAGAAAAAAAAAAAGGTGTGCAAACAGTGTTCAAATCAATTATTCAGATCTCTTGACTGGCAAAGTCAATATTCTACAATATTCATGTTCTGCAGCGGCAGTTTCTGACGGAGGGAGCCAGAGCAGTTCCCGGCTGTTGACATTGGCTCGGGATGAAAACTCCGAGGAGGATTCAGCCCTGAGCGCGGGGTTGAACAAATGCTCTGCAGCTCCTTCGCTGCTGTAGGTGACACCCTGTCCCCGCTCCGAGTCCCGGCGTTGGCACAGTTCTGGCTGGGACCTCACCCGGAGCAGCCGGGGCTCCTGCAGCCCCGCTGACCCAAACCTGTCCCTGGCACAGCCGAGCGCGGCCGGCGCCCGTGCCTGGATCTCACTGCACACCTCAGTGCCGAGCCAGCAGCAGGGCCTCTCAATCACCCGGGTCCAGCTTAGCAAAGCAGAACATTTCTTCGCAATGCTTTTTTTCCATTTTAATATTATTTTGAGGTCTCACCTCCTAAACCCCCAGCAGAGCTTCCAGGAGAGAGTTACAGAGGAAAACTCCTGTGAGCAGAGACACAGCAGCACCGCGTCCTGCAGCCACCTTTCCTCACCCTTTCCTTTGCTACAGGACAAAGCAACTCCCAAACTGCTGAATTTTTTCCCGCGCTTCTCTTCCTCCCACTCGTTTGTAAGGATCGTGCTGGGCCCTTCGGTAAAGGCAGCAAATAAAGGCCTGGCCAACGCACGCTGCCTTTCTCCTGGGCTCTGTTTTCAGTGAGCACATGTGATACAAAAGCAAACCAATAATGAGACCAAAAATCAATGACAGCAAAGCCATTCAAGACACGAGGTCACCCCCAGGGCAGAAGTTACATTTAAAAATCTGTGGTGCTGCTGTGAGAGTGCCCCAGCCTCGCCAGCCACGTCCTGCCAGGCTGAGGGCTCAGAAGTTACTGACGTCCACTTGGAAAGATTTTGAAAGGTCACAATTTCAGGTGGCAGAGGAAAACGGGCACTGAACCTCCCCCGGCTGGGCATCGGGACACTCCCACTCCGTCTGCCCTGCCAGGTGAAGCCTGGTGTGGTAAAGCCCCGAAGGGTTTGGGCGGGAGGGACCCTGGAGCTCAGCACGGGAGTTTCTCACGTTCCAGCTGCTCCCAGCAGCTGTTCCAGGCTGGGTCCCCGTGCCAGCCGGGGCTCCCGCAGGGCTGCCAGGGCCTCGCTGCCCCGGGACGCCAGCAGCGCTTGGGTTGCAGCAGGGAGCACACGGCGGCGGCTGGGCAGGGCCGTGCGGGGCTGTACTGGGCTGTGCAGAGCTGTGCGG
>VWZW01000469.1:57925-74697 GCA_013397115.1 Edolisoma coerulescens
TGGGCTGTGCGGGGCTGGGCTGTGCGGGGCTGTGCAGAGCTGTGCGGGGCTGTGCTGGGCTGTACTGGGCTGTACTGGGCTGTACTGGGCTGTGCGGGGCTGCAGCTGCCAGGAGGTCACAGGCAGGGCGATGCCGCTGCTCTGGCAGACGCTCGGCGTCTTCAGCGTCGCCCACGGAGAAAAGCCTAAATTTAAATGCCAAGTAATGCTTACAGGGATGTCAGCAATGCAGACTCCCACTCTGACACAGTTTAAGGCAGGCTAACGCTGAGCTGCCCAAGATTTGAAGCTAAAAACTTTGCCTGGTTTCTCCTGCTTGTGAATCGCTTTTCTTCCCTGAGCGTGGCTTTGCTGCACAGAAAACGAGTGATTCTCCACCATGGCCATCATGCAACATTATGTACAGTCTGGGAGCTGCCCCTGCTTTCTCACCACGTTGGATGAATGAGAGTCACTAAAGAATAAATTGGTCATTGAATCGGGTGGCACATGGGACCCGAAGGAGCCCTGACAGTGGGGTGAGCGCGGGGTCCCCTCTGGGATCACTGAGCCCGTCACCCCCTCGCTCCTCCCCTTGTGAGGAGTTGGAGAAGTTGATCAGGATTCTGTGCTGGTTTTAGTGCTTGGTGGGACAGGGCCCTGCTGAGAGACCACAGGCACAGCTGGAGCACCAGCACTGTCCGGGTGGGGTGGACTCTGCTGGGTGTTTAACAGGGCTCAGCTCCCTGCAGCAGCCACCCTCTCCCATACCAGGGGTTTCTCTCTTGCTCTAAGGACTCTTTTCACTTGTTCAGGCAAAGCCAGCCAGTTTGCAAAGTTCCTGTGGAGATGCTGAGAGGGATTTGCAGAGGTGAGAAGCGATGAGCATCCCCTGCTCACTGCTGGCCCATCCAGCCCGTGGTCACTCCAGTGCTCCCGTGCCTCACTCCTGGTGATTTCGGAGCCAGGGCCCTCTGGGCTCCTTCTGTAACGAGCTCAGCTCTTCACACTGAAACCTGTGCCTTGTTAAGCAGCGCTGTGGCACTGGGGACGAGGCTGTGTGACACAGCCAGTGTCCCTCACACCAGGGCTGGTTGTCCCTATTGTCATTCCTAAACCACCCTAATCTGTTAAAGTGTGCTTTTAACACAAACCAAAGGCTGGTGCCTGCAGCCAGCCCGGCCAGCAGGACACAGGAGCACAGCATGTGGTGCTGCTGGGGGGATTTTCCCACACGGTTCTTCTCTGGATATTTCCTTTCCGAACTGCACAAACCAGTTGGTTCACAGGGAAGCACACTGAAATCACGACTGGCTGGGAAACTCCCAGCAAAGTGCACTCACCCTGCCCGTAATCTCACACATCCCCTTGGCAGCCAGACAGAGACTTTTCAACACGTCTTTCATGCACTTATTTACTTTAATTGGGGACTACGTGGCCGAATGTGAAAGCAGGAATTAGAGTGTGATCCCTAAATGAAAAGTCAGTCACTCTGACACCTGAGGGCTCTCCCCTCTCACGCCACTCGCGTTTATCCGATCCCACCTTGCCCACGGAGCCTTGGCCGGGAAGGGCCCTTGGGATGGAGCAGGGATCCCGGAATGGTCCCAGCTGTGATCCCCCTCCCTGCCAGCACCACGGCAATCCCCACACGTCCCTGGCTGAGGAGCCGTGGCTCTGCAGGACAGAGGAAAGACTCCAAGGTGGATTTTGTGCAGTTCCCCAGCCCCTGGGTCTGGCTGCTGCCCTGTGCGGGAGCACAAGAACCTGGTGGTTCATTTCAGCGATCACTGAAATGAAATCTAATCACTAAAACTTTGACACGACTTTAACCAATCTTCTGGAAATCTTGTAATCCCTTAATCTGATGAAGCATTTTGACCTTGGAGCATTGGGTGGATTAATGCCACCACTGCCTTTGCAATAATTACTCCTCAAAGTCTCACACAGAACAAAAAAATCTCAAAATGCCAAGTTCAGCCTGAACTTTTGGGGTTTTCTCTAGAAAAAGCAGCCCCTACTGGTTTTTTTCTGTAGTAAAAATCAATTATCCTGGATTTTCTTTTCAACGCATTTTTCCTTACATGTTACTGCCTGCTGTGCCAGAGAAATTATCAAAAAACCCCCCACATACTCATTACTCCTCTCTTTTCACTTACATCTTTATTTCCAGGTAAACATCTGGATCTTACTGGATTTAAACTCGTCATTCCTAACAGAGGGAGCTTGGTTTTGCCAGCAGTGGGTAAGACATTGTTACCAGGACACCCTTGCAAGGCTTTTGATTTTCACCAGCTTTGCCCAATGAAAATATTGCTGTGATTTGGACACCTGCACAAAGGAAATACAGAGCATTTGTAGCATCCCACTGGCTGGAGAAAAATCCAGTGATATTACCTTTGCATGGGTTTGGTGTAGCCTAGAGAAACTCAAGGCTCCAGTTCAAAAATATATTTAATTTATATTCTCCTTCTTAAACAGGCCTAAAGGCTGATCCCAAAGGGAGAGAGTAAACCCCAAAGGGAGAGAGGACATCCTCGAGGGAGAGACTCCATTCCTAACGTGGAGGCTACATCCCTAAGGAGAAACTACATCCCACAGGGAGAGTGAAGCTCCCGCAGCAGCCCGTGCCAGGCATCTCCTTTCGGGGAGAAATCGTGGAATGTGGTGGCTCCCAAGCCCCATGAGCTGATGTTGATTACCCCGATGATCCCGTTGTTTTGTTCCTCCAGCGTCCCCTCATTCCAGGGGAGGAGGGATCACGTTTGAGCACAAACCATTGCTGTAACCCTTGCTCAGCCAAAGGCATCTCCTGCTCCTGGTTTGCCATCAGCCCTGGCCCCTCTCCCGTGCCCACAGCAGCTTCGGCCACCTGCAGCAGAGCTGGGAAGATCCCTCGTGGATCTCTGCACAGAAATGATTGTGGCCACCCTCCCAGCTCCATGGTCTGTGTTCTGGGCTCTGTGATGGATCTGCAGAGCACCAGGCACAGCATTTCCCCTCGCCGTGCTCCAGCTGCTCCCCGCAAAACCAAGATCCCCAAGATTAAAAGTCGCTTTGTCACCTCCAAAGAAAAATAGAGAACGTTATAAAATCCAGGCATTGCCAACTCTGACCCACCCTGAAGGATGGCTTTGGGGCAGCCCCCTGCTGCAGCACCGTGGGGAGGGGGGGACACAGCCCCCACTTCGTCCCGCCTGTTCTGCCTCTCGTTATCTCGCTGTTCTCCAGGACCCAGCTGGAAGCTGCAATTTCCATTCTAAATTGCCAGGGTGAGCTGGGACTCACCAGACCATTCCTGTCCAGCAGCCAGAGATTCTGCAATCTCTGTCTCCACAGCCCTCAGCATCCAGAGAAACACAGCGAGGGAAAACCCGCCCGGCCCCTCGGCCCAGCAAACAGAGAGCAAATCCCGTGCCATGGCCCAGCCTCTGCAGCTGGGCTGGTCCTGCTCTGAGCCACCAGCTCTGACCAGGACTTTTAATTCATTCCTATTTACTCCATCTCATGCCGTTTAAAACGTCCTTGGACTGCACCCTGGAGGAAGGAGGTTTTGTTTGCCACAGTCGTGTCCATGGTGCCCAGACACGTTCCAAGACCTCCTTCCCAAATTAATTCCTTGCTTCAATAACTGTAAGGATTCCTCATGGGAAATAGCAACTACAGAAAGATGATCTGATTGATTTCGGCTTGATTCTTGTATTACAGTGTTTGGAGAACCAAATACACAGCTCTGATAAAATGAAGGTGCACAGAGCCCCAGACTGCTGGATAAAGGCTCACAAAGGGGCTTTTGTGTTATTTTGGCATTCTGCTCATCTCACTCAGACCTATTTTCTGTCTAAAGCACCCTTTTTTCCTGATCTGATGCAGCACACGCAACATCTGGCTTTACCCACATGGCCTGGATGTTCTCAAAGCAGTTTTTCACAGAAACATTTGCTTTGCAGCTCCGAGAGCAGTAGGTGAGCTCTGTGCTCCCAGAAGGAACCTGCCTGTGGGGTGGGGACCCTGCAACCCAAACTGCACCGCCCTCTACCCCCGCCTGAGCAGGGGAGGAACTGAAGTTAAACCAGAATTCTTCCACATTCCCTTTGGGGGACCCGAAGTTTTCTCATACAACCTGAGCAAAACTATTCAGGGAACCTTTTCCACTTTCACAGGCAGCAAAGGGGGATCCTGCGGGCTGGGCTAGCAGGGATATTTACCCAAGCTGTGCCCGAGGAACCCGTGGGCAGTGCAGCACCCGGGGATCTCGGGGGGCTGTTTCCCCTGACCTGGGCTGCTCGCCCAGCCCTCCAAGGTGCCTGTGAGGAGTGACCCTCACCCAGCTGGGACTCAGGAGCATTTTCTGTTCTTATCATCCACTTTTCAGCACAGAAAGTAGGACCAAGATCCATCCTACCTGAATGTCTGATTACACCTGGAAACACATCGTCTGTCGTCCTTCAGGGTTCCCACAAAACCCCGGGTGCCACGAGCTCGGTCCTCCCAGGATCCTCCTGCAGCCCTTCCATCTCCTCCTGGGCACGGGGGTTTATTTCCACCTGTGCAGATCGTCCTCACCTGGGCCAGGTCAGCACATCAACCCCTCTGTTCTTGCTCCATCTCTTTTTGGGAGCTCCTGGAGAGGGCTGGCAGCCAAATCCAGCCAGGAAGCTCCTGTCCCATGGAGGGCAGGCTGGGATCTTCACCGGGGCAATCCCACCACGCTGGCTGGATTTAGGGATTCGTCTCACAGCCCCAGCCAGGGAAAGGTGACCCCTGCTCTGGCACAAGTCAGCGCTGCAGATGGCTTCCCAGGTTCCTGCTGGGGGGAAAAAAAGGTTGAATCAAACTTTACCATCGCAGTGTCTGTAATTTGTATCGCAGTGCCCTTACCAACAGCTCTTGGGAGGAACATTCACAGGGAAAAGGCATCGAGGGCAGGTGCTCCTTAAGGAGCTTAGGGGCAGAGGGGATTTTTTCCTCAGTGACTCAGTGGTGTTTCACAGGTAAATCTCAGACCATAAATGAAATCACAACCTCTATTGTGAAACCCCTCTGCATGTGGGGGTTATCATATTCCGGGTTTTCCACGTCAGTCAGTGCTGAGGAAATCTTGTTGCCGTTCTCTAAAAACCCAAAGTCCCCAAATTCATTATTGGCATCAACTCCTCTGCTTTGAGCACTAAGCACCATAATTCACTTTTCCAGGCCCCACCTGAACTGAGTTCATAAAAGTAAAACTTTGAGGAAATATCTTTTAAAATCAAAGAAATTATTGAAGATAGTACTTAATTTTTATTGCAAGTGGTGTCCTCTATTTGTCAAATTGGGAAGTATTTTCACCTGATACTTTGGAAATGAAGTCGTGCCCTTTAATAACTCCATTTAGCCTAAATGAATAAATAGAGCTGGGAGTGAATTGAAAGTCTTCCCCAGTGCTAACCAGAGTATATCCTATATATCTTGCTGTCATTAATAGCTGATGAATTCAGCTAATAATGTCAGAGGACATTGTCAAGGTTGATGGACCCAAAACTTGTCCTTGTTTTGACAGTGTTTCCATGGAAGAGGGTTTTTTAGGGAAAGCCATTACCCAGGCAGTGAGAGTGGTCTCCAGGGAGCAGATCTGGATGGATGGGCACTGGGAGACGGATAAAGGAGGATTCTGTTCTTTTTCCCTTTTTTTAAAAAACTCAGATTATGATTCACCGCCGTGCTCAGCTCTGGTTATTTGCCAGGGCTCAGCCACAACCAGCTCAGGCCCTTATGGCTCCCCACAGTGCCATGAACAGCAGAGCAGAGCAAAGTCCTCCCAGATTTTGTCATGAATTGTTCTCTGCTCTTCCTTTGCTTAATCTTCTGTCACCAGGTCTTTTCCGCCACCTTTGGCTTTCCCTGCCTGCCACGGGCCCTTCTCCTTTGCTGGGTGTTTAACGCATCACCCTGGGGCTGTTTGCAGAACATTTAATAGCAGGGCAGAGCCAGCAGTGGGCAGGCACTGAGGAGATCCTCAGTGCAGGGTAGGAAAGACAAACTCCCCACAGAGATTGGGCTGAGCCACGGCTTGGAAAGGCTGCCCTGGCACCTCTGCTGAGCTGAGCGAGAGATTCCAGGGTCAGTGACATCGACTGACCTGAGAATGCACCGGGGCAGCGCCTGCTGCTCTGACCTTCTGTGGTTATTCAGTGACCTGGCTTCAACCAAACACTCCCACGCCAGTGAAACCAGTGGGAGCTGAGCACTCACCTCAGGGCTTCCCTGACTGAGGGGCTGGTTCATATTTTCTAATGGGACTGAATCCTAATCGTTAAATCAGGAAGTCTGATTGGAATCGGGGCTTTGAAAAAACTTACAATAATCTTTAATTTTACAGAAAAAAATACATTTATTTTGCCAAATTTTTAATCTAAAGCCACTTCACATGTCAGGGATATAAGAATTGTGGCTATAAATCACTCAGCATTGGTGTGGAGAAACAAAGAGATACTGGACATGCTTTTATGTTCTTCATATTCTTCTGTGCAAGATAAGGTCTTACTTTATTTGGAATATCTCTGCCTTGATCTCCCCAATGAAATAAAAAAGCTTGGTGAAGTCAGGAGGAAAAATGTATTTGTAGGGTGACTGCAGATGGAAATTGAAAAGCGAACACAAAGAATAAGGAGTGTCAGCATAAACCTGGGCTGGTGTTTGCTGCCTTCTGCTCTCCAGCAGAGGGTAGGGAAGGGAAGGAGAGAAAAATATTGAAGTGCTTGGATTCGTTTCAGATTTGCAAATATCTGGGATTTTGCAGGACCCCACAAGCTGGGATTATTTTCTTTTTTTAATAACAACACAAAATCCCAGAATGGTTTGGGTTGGAAGGGGCCTTAAAGCCCACCCAGTGCCACCCCTGCCATGGGCAGGGACACCTCCCACTGTCCCAGGCTGCTCCCAGCCCTGTCCAGCCTGGCCTTGGGCACTGCCAGGGATGGGGCAAGCAGTGATGTCACCTAGAGTGGAGTCACACAGGAAAAAACCCACACAAACCTGGGAATTTTGTCCTTCTAAGGTGAGGATTCGCTCACATTTTGCCTCCAAGAAGGCTCTCTAGGGAGGTTCGAATTTTGTGGCACCAACTGAACTGTGAATACATTATAAAGTGACCTTTTACAAATTAATAATCATTAAATAAAATGTTTTGAACTGTTAAACACCACTACACAACGTGCACTGTAATTATTTAAGTGACAGAGGCCAAACTCTCATCTCGATACCAGAACCAACTCAAAGCAAATCCATTATTTCGTGGGGAATTACTTTGTCTGACATGAGCACAGCTGAGATGGAAACCTGGCCCCTGGTTTTCCAGCTCTAATGAAGTTCAATTGTGCAGAGCACTTGAAAGCTTTTTTCCTCCAGTCTGTAATGTGTACAATCAGGAACATTGGTCATTTAAATGATAAAAAAGCTAAACACCAAACCTGAACATATGTAGATGTTTAGGCCACCGGGAATAAAATTCTCCAATTAAAATACTAATAAATGCAGAATATCCCCTCCCTTAATTAATTGGTTAAATAAACAGTGAGACTAGGTGAAATACTGCCATGGTTATTTAACACAGAGAAAAATCAAGAAGGTTGACTGAATAACAATTCCTCAATTAACACACAATGAAGAACATTTGAGTTTTAATTAATCCTTATTGGCACTGCAGTAACTTCCACGGAGAATCTATTCCGACTCATTTCATAGGCAGGCCCTTCAAGTTTAGGTAATTTTAACATTTGGTGTCCAATATAAATCTCCTTATTAAAGCTGATACAAATACAGGGATTAAACTCAGACCCCAAGGGCACTTGGGGAGTTATTTCCTCACACGGAGCATCGTGGCTGTTGACAGAACACGGCTCCATTTCCTGCCCTGCTGATGATAAATGCTGTGCAGCATTATTATTATTGTTATTATTATGGTTGTTATTATGATGATTATTATTGTTGTTGTTATTATTATTTTAAATCCTTTCTTGTGAATGATCAGGAATAGATAAACTGAACTTGGCAGAGCAGCTGTGGCTGCCCCTGGATCCCTGGCAGTGCCCAAGGCCAGGCTGGACAGGGTTTGGAGCAGCCTGGGAGGTGTCCCTGCCATGGCAGGGGTGGCACTGGAGGGGCTTTAAGGTCCCTTCCAACCCAAACCAGTCTGGGGTTCTGTGCAATGAATCATTTTAATTTCTGGGGTTTGTTGACATGAACAATCTAATGGAAAAAAATATTTAGGCACATTGACAACATTGTTAGGGGTAGGACTGGGTAACAAATATTTTAAAAGCCCTTTCAGATAAGATCCAATAACTCCATAACTAAATGTTGCTTTTATGAGAAGCACCTGCAGCAGTTTTGCTGTTGTGCTGCGTTTCAATCCTCAAACCAATTTCTGAGTTGTGAGTGAGGGAGCTGACAAACAGCTCCTTGTCCTGCAGTGATACCACAGACGCTTTTTCATTTTATATTCTGATCTTTCATAACCTTAATTTCTTCTTCTTGCTCAGCGAAAGTCTTTATGTTTGGATTTATAGCTATCCCACGGAATTATTTTTGCATTCTGTGTTGGATAAACAAAGGGAAACTCACTGAGGTGTGGGATGTATTGTACAGCTGAGCCCATCTAGAGACAGGATTGTGCTGGATGGGGCTGGGGGAGTCTGGAGATCTTCCTATCTCCCAGAAACACAGCAAGGTGAGGGTTGTTCCCTCCTCACAAACAGAGAATTCCTGTGTTTTCCTTGACTGATCTTGGTTTTTACCACGTGTTCACTCAGGGCCAAGACATGCTCTCACTATTCAATAACACATGAAATTCAACACCAGTTGAATTTCATAAACAAGAGCAGGATGGGCAACAGAAGAGAAGAGAAAGTCTTCAGAAAAGCTGCAGAGAGCAGATTTTCCCCGAACTGGAATGCTTGGAAAAGAGCCCATTTCAAAATGAAAATCTCTCATTTCTTTAGCTCCCGATGGTGCAGCCCAGTTTACCCCATTTCAAACCCTCTGTGGAGAGCAGCTGCTGAGTTTATCCAGGGGTCTGATCCCCGTCAGGGAGCAGAAACATCCCCTGGCCTGGCTGCCAGCCCGGGAGCGCGCGGAGCCCGACCCGAGGGCGTGCAGGGCCCCGTGCTGCTCACTTGTCCTGCTTCATCATGGAATGGTTTGGGTTGGGAAAGACCTTAAAAATCCTCTACTTCCACCCCTGCCATGGGCAGGGAACATTCCACTGTCCCAGGCTGCTCCGTGCCCCAGTGTCCAGCCTGGCCTTGGGCACTGCCAGGGACCCAGGGGCAGCCACAGCTTCTCTGGGCACCCTGTGCCAGGGCCTTGGGCAGAGCTCTGGCTCCAGCCCCTCTCTCCTCAGCACCGGGAGATGTTGGTCGGGTCCCAGGGCAACCACTGCGTGCTCTGGCACTGCCACGGTCCCCTCAGACCCAGCCAGGAGTCCTGGTGGTGGCACGGGCTGTGCCAGCCCCGCCGGAGGGCAGAGCCCCGGGCTGGGTGTGTGGGGTGCAAGCGACGACACCAGGTGGATTTCAGTTCCCTCCTTCCAGGCAAAGCCTCGTATTTGCACAGCTGCAGCTCTCTGCTAAATGCGAGCACTTTCTGAGGGGCTCAGCATTTTCACCTCACCCTTTTTTTTTTTTCAGGAAACCTAATGCCTAAATGGGGAAGATGAAATTATATCCGTAGTGGGGAATGGAAATGCATGAATCGAGTAGCTCCTTCCAAAAAAGGGGCTTTTGTACAAGAAATGCCACGGCAGAGTTATGTTATTCGGGCATGTTTACATTAGAGATGAAAAAGCCTGTCTCATAATCAAAAGGGCACCAGAACGTGGCTCTGTCGAAGGCTTGTCTAGACAGCCCAGCAGCAGCCAAACCACAGCGGGGCCGTCGCTGCGCTGCCGGGCCGTGCCCCTGCTCAGCCCTGGGAGTCCCAGGAGCTGCAAGGGACCCACAGGGACTGTCCAGTGCCACCCCTGCCCTGCACAGACACCCCAACAGCCCCACCCCGGGCTGCCCTGGGGGCCCCTGGAGCCCTGGCAGCCTCGGGGCCGTGCCCGTTCCCTGGGGAGCCTGGGCAGGACGCAGAGCACCGTCCCCGGGGTCTCTTTATTTGCTTAGAACGACCTGAAGAGGAGTAGGTGCTACAAGTACAGCACCAAAGCCAACAGTGAGGAATCAGGAGGACACATTGGGACTGGAGCAACCAAAAACCTCCTCGGGTGTTATTCTCAGGGTAGTCCATCATCTCCGTCTGGTTAGCACAGACTGGCCCTGAAGGAACCCGAGGGGATGGGGGGTTCTTGGACTCCCCAACAGCCCAGAGCTGCCTAAACACAGGCCTGGCACGGGACTTGTGCAGGTCATTCCCCTGAGCCATGGAAAATACCCTTTCCCTGTTGAGAACACCTGGAAGTTGGGAGGTTGCAGCACAGAATAACCCTGTTCAACACCCACACCCTGCCCAAGGAGAAACCCCAGTCCTGTATGCGCAGCTGGGAATTCGTGTCATGGTACGTCAGAGCTCCAGAGATTTGCCAGCCTCAGTCAGGTTTGGGTGATGCATTTTGGGGTGAATTTGGGAGCAGTTTGGGTGTGCAGAGCACTCTGCCTTTTGCAGGGAGGCTGCAGGAACAGCCTATGAAGAGAACATGAAAGTCAGACCCTGGAGATGGAGCTGTGAGGGAAGATTAAATTCCCTTTGTACTTAGTCGTGTGCACGAGGAGGGAGGGATGCTCCCGAAGTTTCAGAAATACTAGAAGAACCTGGGTCAGGCCCGGCAGGGACTTGTCATTGCTTGCCAGAGGGTCACAGAGGTCAGGAAGGATTTCTCTCTATCTCCCAGCCGTCACGATAACATGAAACAGCTTGTGGGGAGGATTCTGTTTTATTTAAGGGTGTCCTCCAGCTGCTCGGCAGCGGCAGAGCCGCATTCCTGCGAATCGTGCCTGTAAATGATGCAGCTCCTTGCGTGACCAGAAACTGTAAAGAAACCCATGTAAGGGCAGGCAGGCAGCTCTGAATGCACAAAAGCAGCACCAGGTTTTATACCCTGGTTTAAGGCAGGAAAGAGCCCGCTCTTGGAAAAACTTTGTTTGCTCGTGCAAAGCTCTGGTTCCAGCAGAGGGCACAGGGACAGAGCTCTGTCCCGGGCACAGCCCCGCTGGCACCTCCTGCCTGCCCCACGCTGCTGCTGGAAGGTGCAGCTCTGTCCCTGCTGTGCTTGGTGTGAGCAGAGCCCTTTCCTCACGGAGCCCTGACACTGCAGCTCCGGTGTCCCCAGGCAGGCAGGGGACACTGGGGGGTCACCCCTGCAAAGAACCCCGCCAGCTCTGACTGGGACACCGGCACAGGTGGCAACATGATGGCAGTTTTGGTGTCAGGTGACAAATGACTCCCAGAGGAGGCACATGAACAGATCTGGTGTTCCATCAAAAAGCTGCAGCTTGAAGAAATATCCCTGGCTTTCCCCAAAGGTCCCAGTGTGACTTCTGCACGTTTCCGTGGGCAGGAGTGTTTATGACAGCTGCATAAATCAGAAATAACTGGAGATACTGCAGTGCTGAAGCTGAGGAATGAGATATTTGACCTGGGTTTGAATGCCAACCATCACATTTAATAACTGCAGGGAGCCTATTTATTCCTTGGGCTTTCCCAGCACCCATGGCAGCATGATCCATCCTGTGTGGAAAAAAGGGGATGTTTGTGTAGACTCCCAAGCTGTGAGCCGGCAGATTAAATTATCAACCTCTAGTTTTGGCACTGCACCAGAAACGTGAATATTTGTTCCTTCTCCTCTCCCTGGTTCCCAGCGCCGGGCCGGGGGCACGGCACGCACACAGCTGTCTGCATCTGCACAGACCCAGCCCTCCCTGCTGGAGCACGAGGACGCTCAGAACAGGAAGATAAGGGGGGTTGCCACATCCTTGAGCTGTGTTTAATGTTTCTGCAGAGTCAAGAAATCGTGGGGAAAGAAATTGCGACTCAGCTCTGGCAACCACCAGCGCGGCTGCACCCACTGACAGCCTATCTCTGCATCTCCAGCCTCATTTCTCCAGCCCCTCGGTCTCGTTCTGCTGGTGCACACACTATCAGTGCATCAGCGTGTGGGACTTCTTTCTGTGGTTTGCAAACCCGAAGTCAATTGGTTTTCCCAGCCTCCCTTACCAGCATCTTGCCCCCAGACAGCCGTGCCAGCATCCCCCTCGGCTGCAGCATCCACAGGAGCACGGCCCAGGAGCAAAACGCTTTTGGTAAACAGGGCTGGATGAGTCATTCCTATTAAAGCTTTAATTTAAAAGGAAAATAAATTAAACACCTCCTCAGAAATTAGGGGGTTTGAGGCCCTAGCAACAACGAAGTGCACACACGTGTTTTGATGTTAAAACAATGCTGGGCTCCATCCTCATCCTTTCCTGGTTTTCCTGCTCCCAACCCCTGCAGGTTTTGTGGGCACCTCTGAGCACTGAGCTGGAATTTTTGTGAAATGATCTCGTGTAGCCCTGAGATAGAATCACAGAATTGGTTGGAAAAGACCTTGAAGATCATCAGGTCCAGTTGTCAGCTCAGCCCCACCACCCACCTCGGAGCTCTGGTCCTGCAGCAGAGCAAGGAAGCCTCAACCCCTGCTCTGTCCAGCCAAGCCCAGCCCTGCCTCTGTCCCTGCAGCACAATTCCAGCAGCGATAAAATGTAAACTCTGCAGATTTACACCTCTTCCCCAATGTCATTCTGTTAATTGGACCTTACGTCACCACAGCTAAAATAGTTCTGTGACCGGGCAGATGCATTGCTTCAGAAATAATTATAGAAATTACACAGATTTCCCCCTGTTACATTTCTTACACCCCTGGTGATTTGAACTCCCTGGCAAAACACACCTCAGAAACTTTACTGCGCTGATTCGGCAGTACTTGGAGTCAGATAGCAATCAATCAATCAATCAATCTCTTTCCTCGGGTTCCTATTGGTTTTATTGGACAATTTACGGCCCCTCTGTGCCAGCTCAGTGCCACCACACTGCTTGTCACTGTCCCCCAGCACCAGGACCAGCACTGTTCCCTTTTATCCTACTAACAACACACTATCAGTGGCAGCAAGGTTGGGGTTTTTTTTTTTGGGATTGGATTATACAACCCCAAATTAATTTACATACACTAGCCTAAGCCAAAAAAGAAAAATGAAGCAGGATGTCTTCCAGCCAGTTAACAAAGATGATTAATTAAGGAGCAAGTGAAGAGTAGGGAAACATCTTTTTGCTAAATATTTTATTCCAGCTGAGATTTTAATCAAGATTCTAAAGAACATCTCTCCTAAGGCTTCACAAGTTGTTAAAAAGATTTGCATAGGTAAAACCCACCAAAAATAGTTACTTTTACCTGTCACTAATATAAATATTTTCATTCTTAGCCTTTTCTTTTTTGTTAGGACGAGTTTGTGATGTTTGTAAGACTGTTGTGCTGTGCTTTGAAAGTCAAGAAGACAATTCCCTTCTAAAAACAGCAGAATAAAAAAAAAATCTGGTCTAATAAAAGCCCAAACACAAACCAGCACAAACAGTTCTGGAATCATCCTCAGGCACGAAGGAATTCCCAGGTCAGAAATGCTCCCATCCCACCTCTGAGGCACAGGAAAAGCAGCCCTGCCCGAGCCAGGGCACGCTCTGTCCTTCAGAGGACTCACACCGCCTTCCATGTTGGTTTGGGGGCTATTTTTGCAGAAAAGTTTGAATTCCCCACAGGTTTTAGACATGAACGTGCAGAATTCCTTCCCCAGGGTTGACTCATGAGCTTTTATAGATCCAGTGGCAACACTTTAAAATAATGGCCAGGCCGTTACTCATCGCCATGACGTTTATTTTAATAACATTAATCATAATGAACCCATTTGCTATTAATGCAGGTGTCACAAGGCCTTTTACAGAATTCCTCAGGCATTCATTAGGCTGGGCCATTATTTTTATTATTTTTCTAAAAGTTAATTTAACTGTGCCTGAAAGGTGCTGGACTGGCAGAGCCTGGTTGGGCTCTCTGTTTACCCAGAGAACAAATATAAATCACTTCCTAAAGCACAGAGGCTTTTTGGCTGGGCTTTGGTGGGACATGGGGCCAAGAGTCACTTCCCTGCCCAGTGCCCTGCTGTGCCCCAGGCCCACCGTCACCAGCACAGCTCCTGGCATCCAGGAGCTCCTGAATCCATCACTTTCTATATTAATAACCTTTTCTCCCAGGCAGGGCCACGTTGCCAAGGAGCTGAGAAAAGGTGCCAAATGCTGCATCTCTGCAGGAAGCTGTAAAATCACAGAATCCCAGGAGGTTGGAAAAGAGCTCCAGGATCATCAAGTCCCAGCTGTGCCTGACCCCAACCTTGTCCCCAGCCCAGAGCACCGAGTGCCACCTCCAGGAATTCCTTGGGCACTCCAAACCTCCCTGGGCAGCCCCTGCCAAGGCCTGATATTCCCTGCCATGAAGAAATTCTTCCTGAAAAATGAGCCTCTCTTCCTCTGGGCTGCTCTTTAGGCAAGCCTGTCCCGTGGAATCAAAGCTGGGATGGTGTCTCAGAGCACAGCCAGGGCTCCTCAGAGTCTTTCTCTGAACCAGAGAAGCAAAGCAGCTGATCCAGACTCTTCATTCCCTAATCCAAACACTGCCTCGTCCATAAATATTTGTGTTTTAAAGCTCCTCACTTTGCCAGGAGCTCGCAGGGAGAAGGAAAACACTCTAGACTTTAAAACTGGAGACTAGCAATCCTGAGAGAGAAACCTGCTCCTCAGGGAAATCCTTCTTAAAGGAAAAATGTCCCATTTGGAGCTGGATCCCTAAGGAGGAGGGTGCAGCCAGCTAATGATGGAAAACTCAGAAACACAACAGGGGTGGAAGAGAGAAATCAGTGTAAAAGCCACAAAAAGAAACCCCCAGTACTGCTGAAATCTCTTCAGCTAAGTTTTAATTCAACAGCCACATACCCCTTGGATGACAGCTCCTGTAGGGTGTAACAAGGAAATAATGTGAATTCTGGCTTCCTTTGCTGCTTTATGGCACATTTCAAGGGAGAGTTTATAGCCACCCACATCCTTGAAATTCTCGGATTGTCATAATCTTGGAGAAAGTACCCAAACCTCCCAGCAGTAGCACATTAAAAGACTGGGTTTTAACTAGAAAAGAATTAAATGTGGGGAGGAGGCAGCCTCCCGACTCCTCTGTGATGAGGATCTCAATTTTGGCAGTACCAAGAACACTGACATGGGAGCAGGAAGGAGTTCAGCACTCGCTCCCGCGGCTGCAGTTGTGGAATTACTGTTGCACAGACAGGCCCTGCTTTTACAACAGGCTCGGCCTTATCTGAGGCAGTTTACAATCAGAATATTTTCAGTTTTATATTCTAAGCCTCTGCAGAAAGAACTTTCCAGTAATAACGTGGTGAATAAAATGCCTACATAATCCTGGAATGAGTCACCCCGAGAGCAGCAGACGATAACACAGGAACCCCAAGTGCTCCGTGGTTAAACCACAGCCGGGCTCCACCTGCCTCAGCCCGCCAGGACAGGAGGAGGAGGAGGAGGAGGAGGAGGAGGAGGAGGATGCTCGGCAGCCAGACATCGATGATGGCTATCAGGGAGTGGGGACAGCCCTGGCTCAGGGATCTTCCTGCCAGGGGAGAGCAGTCCTGCCCTGGGAGCACATGGCAGTGGCACAGTCCCTGGCACAGCAGGGGCACAGCAGGGGCACGGTCCCTGGCACAGCAGGGGCACAGCAGGGGCACAGCAGCCACCTCCCAGCAAGTGCCCGCCTGCCTGTGGCAGCTGCAGGAACCTCCCCAAAAACCCTCTGCCAGCTCTGCTCCAGCCCCAGTGCCTCAGACAGGGGAACAGCTTCTCCTGGCTGCAGCAGCAAACACGAGGTGCCCCTGCCAAGCCCCTTCACCTGACAGCGCTCCAGGACAAGTTTTCCTGACTTTTTCTCAGCAGCTGCTCCAGGAAGGTGCAGCAGGGAGTGCTGGAGACACTGGAGAACATTTCCCTGGGAGGGTGGGCAGGCCCTGGCACAGGGTGCCCAGAGCAGCTGGGGCTGCCCCTGGATCCCTGGCAGTGCCCAAGGCCAGGTTGGACACTGGGGCTGGGAGCAGCCTGGGATAGTGGGAGGTGTCCCTGCCATGGCAGGGGTGGCACTGGGTGGGCTTTAGGGTCCCTCCCAACCATGCTGGGATTCTTTGATTTTTAACAAAAACATAAAACACAGATAAGCAGCTCAGCCCTTCCCTTCTACAAATGTTTCTCTTCCACAACCAAAGCTGAGCCTGGAGGGTCACAGATGCAGCCCCAGGGGGTCCCATTCTCCCATTTTAGGACCACTTCCCATCCACAACCACTTCAGTGTTACAGGAACAGCGAGAGGAATTACGGAGCAGGGAAGAACAACAATTCACTGTCACCTCGTCTGTATCCCAAGGAATGAGGAGCCTCCTGCAGCTGCCCAGGGCTCAGCCTGCCCTCATGGGTTGGGGTTTGCTCCTTAGGATTCCTGTTTGTGAACCTGGTAACTGCAACCCATGGCTCACACAGCCTCTGCCAAACATCATCCAACAGGAATTCTCTCTCAGGCAGGGCAGGAATCTGGTGTGCATCCCTCAGGAACAATCTGTGGCCCTGGGCTAATTTGGATTATTAAAGCAGAGGGGCACACCCATAAATCATTACCAATTTTGTACCTTTTTTTGCTGTGGGAATAAAGATTCCAGTTTTTAAAAATTGCAGCAAGCTGGCAGAAGAAG
>VWZW01000469.1:75424-98472 GCA_013397115.1 Edolisoma coerulescens
GGGCTTGGAGCAGCCTGGGACAGTGGGAGGTGTCCCTGGCCAGGGCAGGGGTGGCACTGGGTGGGCTTTAGGGTCCCTCCCAACCATGCTGGGATTCTTTGATTTTTAACAAAAACATAAAACACAGATAAGCAGCTCAGCCCTTCCCTTCTACAAATGTTTCTCTTCCACAACCAAAGCTGAGCCTGGAGGGTCACAGATGCAGCCCCAGGGGGTCCCATTCTCCCATTTTAGGACCACTTCCCATCCACAACCACTTCAGTGTTACAGGAACAGCGAGAGGAATTACGGAGCAGGGAAGAACAACAATTCACTGTCACCTCGTCTGTATCCCAAGGAATGAGGAGCCTCCTGCAGCTGCCCAGGGCTCAGCCTGCCCTCATGGGTTGGGGTTTGCTCCTTAGGATTCCTGTTTGTGAACCTGGTAACTGCAACCCATGGCTCACACAGCCTCTGCCAAACATCATCCAACAGGAATTCTCTCTCAGGCAGGGCAGGAATCTGGTGTGCATCCCTCAGGAACAATCTGTGGCCCTGGGCTAATTTGGATTATTAAAGCAGAGGGGCACACCCATAAATCATTACCAATTTTGTACCTTTTTTTGCTGTGGGAATAAAGATTCCAGTTTTTAAAAATTGCAGCAAGCTGGCAGAAGAAGTTGAGCCAAACCATCAGGCCATGATGAACCCAGCTATGTCATTTCCAAGGCTCGGCAGGAAAGCCAGAGATGCATTAGGTACATTTATGTCTTACATTACAGCAGGCTCAGTTTTCTCTGGGTACAAGACTTGAAATACTTTTAAAAACTCTGTCCTTGAAAAGGTAATGGCTGTGTCAGACAATGAAGTTAAAATAAGAAATGTGAAAGTAATAAAACACTCTCCACACAGCGCAGCAGGTCCCAGCCCTTTCACCCGCTGACACACCAAAATGTCTCTTTCCCCCAGAAGATAAGCTGAGAGAGATGACTATTCTGGAAATTACATTTTAGCTCCAATGAATCACATTTTCGAGCTTGAAGTCACTCACAGTGAAAGCACTATGTGCCCGAGGACTCTTGATTTCCAGAAATAATGCTTGGAGTGGCTGGGAAAGAACCCCAGATTGCAGCGGCTGCAGGGATGCTATTCAGATGTGCCTCAAAATTTCCTCCAAGGACCACGATCATCCCTCTATTTTTAATCCTCCAGGGTCTTTAGCAAAGGACATTTGTGCTCATTCTTTTAGCATCCAGGGTTACAAACACCCGGAGGCAACGCCAGCGCCGGGGAGAGAGCCCGGGCAGAGGAACACAGACAAATTGTCTTTTCTGGTGCTCTCACATAATTTACCTTCCCACTTTCTCTCCATACTTTTGTTTTCTCCTTCTGCTGCCTTCTCCATGTTCTGCTGGGGATGATAATTTTGGTTTTAAATGCAAGATGAAAGGGATGAGCTGGTTGCAGAAAATTATAGCGCTTTATGTACTCACCAAATTGAATGTTTTCCTTTTCTTGGATGTTCACATGAGCTATTAATTTTGTTTTCTTTTAGGTATGGAAGTCGGAGCTTCAAAATAATCACTTGGCTTGTTTATTTGCAGAAGATTCTCTGATTTAATTATTTATAAGAATTATGAATTAAGAATGATGAATAAACATGCATGACAATTAATGGATTCTTTGTTGAATTCTCCTATGGAACCAGATGGTCTGACTGATGCATGTAAACAGATCATTTATTTCATTTGGAATTCTGAATATTGAATAAGAAATTAGATATTTGCAGTTGAAGGCCTTACCAAATGTTTAAGCTAATTCAGAACAGAATTGGGGAATGGGTTGTACATGGAAATAAACCCAGAGGCCTCAGCAGAATGACCATAACAGGAGCTCATCACAACTGCTCAGTGTGCACAGAAGGGAAATATTTGTCTGTCTGCACATTTTAGTCACCTCATTTTCCATCAGAAGTATTTGTTTTGCCTCTCTCCAGCCACAGGCTGCCAATACACAAATTTTGGTGGTGGTGACTGCCCCTGGATCCCTGGAAGTGTCCGAGGCCAGGCTGGACGAGGCTTGGGGCAGCCTGGGATAGCGGAAGGTGTCCCTGCCCATGGGAGCAAGGTGGGCTTTAGGGTCCCTTCGAGCCCAAACCCAAGAGTGGCCCTGAGGTGCCCTGGCTCGTGCAGGGCTGTGCCCAAGCAGGGGGCTGGGAAGAGCCAGAGCCCTGAGCAGCACCGAGACATCTGCCCCTCGCCAGCATCACTGCTCTGCTCTGCAAGAGAGGTTCTTCAGGAAAGAAAACCACCGCGTCTGTGAAACCCCAAGGACGCTGCTGTGACACGTTTGCAAACCACCACAGCAGCAGCAGCAGCAGCTACCATTGCTGCGGTGAAACGGCCCCGCTGCAGCCGCCTCCACCACTGATAAATAAACCAGGGATGCACCCAGAGCTCCTTCTCCCTGCCCTCCCTCCGAGTGGAGAGAGCTAACTATGGCTGTGACCCCTCAGCTGTGCAGGGCAGCACCAGCACTCTAATTAATTGGCCTGGCTGATTATGCAGAGCCCGTTCTCACGGTGACCCTGGCAGGCGCTGGCTGCTCGGGGCAGAGGGAGGCAGCTCCCTCCCTGCTACAGCTGCTGTGCAGCCAGAGCAGAGGGGCTGAGGCAGGGGGGCACCAGCAGCAGGGCCCAAGGCTGCTGTCAGAGCCTCCCCAGCCCAGGGGACGGACGGACAGACACCCACCGCCCCTCCGGCCGGGCCCCAGGGTGCCCTGAGGGGAGCCAGGACAGAGGGAACCGCCCCACCCAGACACCCCTCAGACTGACCTGCTCAAACGGTACGGGGAGGAAATGACTCCTCACTAAAGCTTTCCGGAGCCCATCTCCAGTTTAATATTTAAAAAGGTCCGTTCCAGGTGTATTAACACCTCTGAGCCCTCCCAGGGAATTGAGCTGAGGCTGCATTTGTAGCGTAGCAACATCCCTGAGGGCACGACAGGCCTGCGGCTGCCTCGGGTGCAGGGCAAAGCCTCACCTCGGCTTGCACCAGCTTTTTCCAGGGAAGAGAACAGGAAAACGCCACTGGGGGGTAAATCTGTATTGGCTTCACAGTCCAGCAGGGTTAATCTGCCTTTTCTCTATGACCAGCATAAAGTAATCTTATTTTCTAGGATTTCTTAGCACAAGAGTTTGGTACCTTGTAAAGAACCAGTGATTCTTTCTTGAACATTAATTCCTGGAAAATTCCTCTGTTCCCAAATGGCCCCAGCAGAAACCTCCTGCCCTTCCTCAAAGACTTATTTTCCTTCATTTGCTGTGGTGCCTTGTGATGTGGGTCAATTCCAGCAGCAGAACAACACCCAGTGTCAGAGGCTGTTGCAGCCCTTTCCTTTCAGCTGCCCAGAGCACCAGATCTTTGCATCCATCCCCACTGGTGGCACAGCCCCGGAGAGGGGAGGCCAAGCCCAGGTCAGGGGAAAGGCTGTGCTGCTTTGCAGGGGCAGGAATTTCAGCCCTGTGTTACTGCAAGTGTTAAATCTCCACTCAAAGCCCCTGCAGTTCTTCTATCACTGACTATAAATCAGATTTTATCACACCTACTGGCTATAGCAGCCACTGAGATTCAATATCTCCTTCCTCAGGTCTTGCCTTTTGCTGCCAAGGCAAGAGTTTCTGTGCAGGAGGCAGCTCCTGGCAGAGCCTTTTGTCCCGGGGGACTGAGACCCCCTGTCCTGGGCACTCGGTGCCACCTGTGCCGGTCAAGCTGTGACCCCTCGGGAGCCCCTGGCTGCTCCCTGCTCTCCCTCCCCTCCGTGCACAGCTCATTTTTCAGTCACACGTTAGGAACCTGTGTTGGTTTTGCCACGAGGTCATTTATTCCTGTGCAAACCTCACAGAAAATGTGAGGAACGAGACCAGTGCTGAGACCGAGCCGACAATTAAACTGCCTGATATTCCCCCTTTCCAGAGAGAAATTGCAAACGGCACAAGAAGGGTGAAAAATCAAGTCCCCCTGATTAAGCTCTGTCCTCTGCTGACCACGTACAGATCCTAAAATGTTTATTTTCAGCTTTGCTCCTCATCACAACGAGCTTCATCTGCTCTTCAGCCCCAACCTGCACTCCTGCGATGTGCAATAACATTTACCTGCTTCAAAGACAATTATCATGTTTAATTAAGGACTGTTGAGCCCTGAGATGCTCGATGGCAAAGTTTATTCTTTATTTTCAGAATAATCAGCCCTTAATGAGGAAAAACGCAAATTACTGCCAATAAATTCACACATGCAAGTCCATCAAGCCTTTCTTGGCTACAATTATTTTGCAGCAGTGCCGAGCAAAGCCTCCTCCAGCCCTGGAGCTCACCCACAGCTGTCACTGCCCCGGGGGTGCCCACGTTCCCCACACCCTGAAGGGAACCCTGCCAGGTTCAGAGCCTGGTCCGTGTTTAACAATGTCCTGGGCACACCTGAGAGGCTCTCAAGTGCCTCACCCAGAGCAGCTCCAGCCCAGACACCCCTGGGGAGAGCTGAGGCCAGCCCAGTCCTTCTCTCCAGGGTAGGAGCTGACCACACCACCCTGGATCTGGGATCAAAGAGGATTTTGCCTCCCACAACAGCAGAAACCTCTCCAGAAGCGTGGTGGGCTCTGCTCTCACACTGAGCTCAGCCAGTCTGGGGAGGGACGGGGCTGTCAGGGCCACAGGTAGCAACTGCAGAGCCAGGACAGAGCCCTGGCAGGCTGGGAGCTGCTCCAGCTGCCCACAGGGGCAAACCTGCTGAGGAACCACGGCACAGAGCCCCCTGAACAGGGCACAGACACTCTGTTCCCGTTCTGCACCGCTCCGAAGCACTTTGGTATCGACTACAATGCGATTTTCCTCAGCAATTACTGCAATGAAGCCATTGAAAAAGCAAGGATTTAAAAATAAACTCCCCAGCTATAAAAAAAATAAAAAAATCAAATAATTAAAGTATCATTAGTGATATAAATCACAAATGTTTTCACAGCTTTTAACTATAGATGGAAGAATGAAAATTTTGTCTCTAATTTTGAGGTTTGGGAGGGCCTGAGGTCCAGCTGGGATGATTGGAGTCAGCAGCACCAGTGAAAATCAGCCCCTATTCAAGCGTGAACACAGGTTTAAAACAGCAGCATTATTGTTTATTTGACAGCTCATCAGCCTTGGTTTTAAAATTCTAGGAAAGTCTGGGAACACACCTGGAAGCCCCTGTTCCTGAGCCAAGGAAATCTGCCTTTGTAGGACTGTCTGGGCAGGAAGAATCCAGCGCCTGGTACAGGTACAGGAGTGATTCACACAAATGGATGTCCTGGAGATTAAATGGTGCTCCCTTCCCCCTCCCCACACCCAGCACCTCCAGCTCTATCCCGGTCTGCCATTGCAGGAGGGAGCCCAAGCCCAGTTTTCCTGTGGATCTCCTGTGGGTTATTTTTGGCTGTGCACTACAAACGATGAGCAGCAGTGAGCAAGGGCTGCAGGTGACACCCCCATCAGGGGTGGCTTTGCCCTGCAGGCACTCACAGGGTCGGTGCACCCAGGGCTCAGCAGGCAGGAATTCCCTTTAGGGCTCTGCCTCGGGGCACAGAGCAGATCCCAGGATCCACGAGGTTGGGAAAGAGCTCCAGGACCATCGACTCCACCCTGTGCCCGATGCCCACCTTGTCCCCAGCCCAGAGCACTGAGTGCCACCTCCAGCCCTTCCTTGGGCACCTCCAGGGATGGGCACTCCAAACCTCCCTGGGCAGCCCCTGCCAAGGCCTGAGCACCCTTTCCATGGGGAAATTCCTGCTGATGTCCAGCCCGAGCCTGCCCTGGTCTAGCCTGAGGCCGTTTCCTCCTGTCCTGTCACTGGTGGCCAAGATCCACCTGACTACAACCTCCTCATCTTAAAGTTCCTTAGTCCAGCAAATGGAGAAGCTCAGTGAGGGGATTTTATTGTTATCTGTGTTTATTTTTCATTTCTAACTTTCCTTCTTGCTTTCTGAAGAGCTTCGGTTCCCTTTCAAACACAAAACATCCCAAGCAGCCCTCGGGGCCGTGTTTCTGCAAAGCCCCGCACGGACTCCTGGCTCCCCGCTCCCAGAGCCTGCTGCCAGAGCAGGCTGAGCTGGCAGCCACAGCCTTCAGAGAAACCTCAGAACTTCGCTGAGGATTAGCTGAGGTGACACTGAGATTCAGCAGCACCTCAGCACCATCTGTTCCCTGATAAAACCCTCCCAGAGGGGCAACTCAGTGCCCAGCTCTGACCTCGGTGCTTCACTCCGAGCTCCCACTGCCAGGGGGCCCTGCCCCGACCCCCACGGGGACCTCTGGGCTTCAAACAGCATTTGGTGCCTCCACTGGGGAAGGGAAGCCTCAGCCAGGCTGCAGGGTCCTTGTCAGGCGAGTTGTTGTTGCCTTGGGGTTTTTGGAAGCCGAAGGGTACCCGGTGAAGGGGCAGCAGTGCTGGGGCTGGAGCCAAGCGGGGCCGCTGTCAGAACTCACAGGATGAGCTGAGCTCGGGAGCTGCAGCCCCCTCCCAAGTGACCATGAATATTCAGGTAAATATGTTTAGCTGAAATATTGAGTCATCAGCAGACACTACATGCACAAAATGTACTCCTGCCTATTTGTCCTTAATTCCACCACCGTGCTGGCCAGCACTGCTGGCCCCTGCGCTCTCGGGCAGGTTTGCCTTCCTCTGGCATTCACAGAGCACAGGAGGCACCAGCTCCACACACAGCACCCAAACCTGTATCTCCACAGGGATTTACAGCTCAAAAGTGGGGCTTGGAGCCCAAGGAGAGGAAGAAAGAGTTGGATGGCCTGGTTTTCCTGGCAGAGGAAAGAGTTGTTATTGTATATATTCCCCCCAGATCTCTCATTTCTGTTGCATGGGATCTGTGCTTTTGCTCAGCTGTGGGACCCCGGCTCTCTCCCAGGCTGAGCACGGCCCTGGGTCATTCCGTGCTCAGATCCCCACAGGGAAACCTCTCCCTCTGTGCAAAGCCTGCCCCGCTCTGGGGAACATCTCAGCACCTCAGCTCTGCACTGCTGCTCCTCCAAGGGCAGGTCAAAACCACCTGCTCTGCATTTTCCCAGTAACCCCTTGGAAAGGTGACACCAGCAGAAGCAAAACCATTCTCTTACCTGGTGCCACCTTTCAGCCCAGAACTTATCTCAGGTGCAGCTGGTGCTCCCTGGTTTGGGAGGAGGGGAGGAGAGGGAGGGTGGTGCACTCTGGATTAGGAGGGGATTGCTCCAGAGCTCCCATTTCTTTACCAATTCCTAGCACAGAAATCCAGGATTAGGAATACCAGCCTGGAGAAGAGTCACAATCCAGACAAATGGTTAAAAACAGAGCTCGCAACAGAAAAGGGCAAACCCAACACCCAAGCACATGCAAACTTCCATTAAAAGTCAGGATTTTATCCAAAAGTTAGTAGAGATTCAGCGAACAAAACGGCCAAGGCAAACAAGGCACGGGTAGGAATGGCTGCAGTTTTCCAAGCACTGGTTTCAGTGGAGTGCATGGATAGTGCTGGACTGACTGGAATCTCCTCCCCCCCTTGGCAGGAAAGCTGACGTCTTTTCCTTCCACAGCTGTCAATTTACATGTCCTGTCCTTTTTCACATGTCTGACATCTAATTTAATGCACGGGGGCAGAGCCCTATCAAACAGTTTGGTCACAGCACCAAATCCCAGAGAGAATCCCAGAGCCCCAGTTCCTGGGGGGCTCCCACCTCTGCTGCCGGGTAAGGGGGGCACTCAAAATGCCTCACAGGCAACATTTTAAATGTAATTATTCGGTTTCATGCTTTTCCTTTTAACTTGAGACAGGATAATTCCCTGGCCCTCACCCTGGGGAATCAGACTGAGCTGCCCCAGTAACCAGCACCGGGAGCAGAGCGGGGTTTGGTGGCCGCAGCCCAGACTGGCACTGACAGAGCCCGGCCTCGGGGGCTCCCTGCCGGGACAGGACACGCGAGGGAAGCGCTCGGAGATGTGCCAAAGCCCAGTCCCAGGGGCACAGCAGCGCTCCCAGGCCGCCCCTTCCCGCCGGGAGCAGCCTCTCTGCTCCGTGTTTGCCATTTCTCATGCTGCTGCAATATAAACAGCCCCGACTCCGGGTAAATGTTAGCGCTCCCTGACAGCCCCCGTACATATGGATTGCATACAGTTCACTCCGGCTGTTTTGGTTAGAAGGTCACAGGAGCGCTCAAATATTTGGAAGAGGCACGAAATTTATAGCACCTAAGAAATTACAGCACAGGGTAAACACACATACACCTATTTATGTGTCTGTACACACAGGGAGACGCGGCACCGCCTGGGCAGGGAATTCGCTCCTGCTGGCAGCCGGGGCCAGGCAGGGAGCTCCTGCTCCCTGGCAGCTCCTCCACGCTGTGGCACACAGCGAGCCGATGCAGGTTTCTATTTACATTATCTTTATTTAATTAAATGCTGCTTTTCATACACACAGCCCATGCAGCTGACGCTCACAGCTCTCCCTCTGTACCGAGGGAAGTTCCCTCTCTGCGGCCCCTTCTGCAGATGTTTGCCTTTCAGAAGATGCAGGACTCACCCGGCTGTGGGAGACACGAGTGGGGTGCCCCGGACCATCCCAGCTGCCCCCTCCCCTGCCAGGAGTGTTCCTGGCCCAGGGCTTGGCAGGGAGGGGGACAGCAGAGGGGCTGAGCCGTGGCTGGCAGTGACCCCAGCATTCCCATCGGGACACTGCAGCTGGCTGGGATGAGGATGGAAGTCCCTCCTGCCATGGGAATGGCCAGACCAGGGAATTGCCCTCCCTGCCAGGGCTCTCCTGACCCACCTGGCCCAGCCAGCACTGGGCAGCTCCGGGGAAGTTCAGTTACAATTAATAAAAGGATTGCAGCTGCAGCTTAGATTTTGACACAAACCCCTCCTCTCTCCAGTGGTTCCAAGAATGACTGAAGTTCACCGATCCCTGGAACCCAAACACTGGCCCTGGGCAGCCCCAGCTTCACACACAGCAGAGCCTGGGGGTTTTGCAATGAGAGCAGCTGTACTGAGTGAGGCCACCAAAGCAAGGCTGGGTGCTATTGTTGTTGTTATTGTTAAGAGAAGTGACTCCATTTCAAGAATTGTCTTTCACAACACAGAAAGAGTGGGAAAAGCAGAGGAGTCAAAGCCCCTGACCTGGGTGACAAGAGACAGGGGGGCAGCCAGGTCTGGACATCAGAACAGTGCAGCTGGATGAAGATTCCCTGTAAAGCCACTGGTTACAATGCCAAAATATAATTAATTTTACCCTTTGCCTACGCAGCCACCAGCTCAGAGCCAAGTCCTGCCCCAGCACTTGCAGATCAGAGAACCCCAGACTGGCTTGGGTAAGAAGAGACTTTAAAGCTCATCCAGTCCCACCCCTGCCATGGGCAGGGACACCTTCCACTGTCCCAGGCTGCTCCAAGCCCTGTCCAGGGACACTGCCAGGGATCCAGGGGCAGCCACAGCTTCTCTGGGCAACAGAAACCAAGGCATGGAACAGCTTCTGCTGCCCTGGTTGGTCACAAATTCCAACATCAGAATTTGCCCAGGAAAATTTTTAAGTTAACCCAAAGATGAAGGTTTTTCCCTCAGATAGAGTTTTAGGACTGGGACATTCAGTTTCTGAGCAGGACCCCTCAGACTGAGCTTCTCTCTTCTCTCCCAGCTGCTCAGCCCCAGCCTCGCCAGAGCTGCTGCCCAGAGCTTCTGGAAGCCTCCCTGCAGTGCCCGACCCTTCCAGGCTCAGAGTTACAGACACCAGCAAAACTCACACATAAACTTCAGGATTCTTCACACAGAAAGCATTTAAATCTCTTCATAATTAAAATAAAATGTGGTCATTTTTACATACATCATCTTTTTCTCCTTGGTCTATTTTTAGAATTTTAGTTGCCATAACAACATATTTTACCATATAGCATATCCTGAAATGAGTCTGGGCTTCCTCCTGGTGCGCAGCAGAGCCCTGACCACCCACACAGCCCGAGGGGGAGGGGGTCCCCTGTCCCAGGGCACCCCCAGCACCAGCACAGGGCCCACCCAGAGCAAGCCCAGGAGCCCAGACACAGCCACAGGAGCCCAGACACTCCGGGAACACAGCCAGAGAAACGGCTCCAGCAGCACCAAGCAGCTCTTTTCTGGTTCAGTCACTACTGCACAGCCCCAAGGAGCCCCTCTCTCACACCCCAACGCCCCAGAGAGGTCCTTACCTGCACCCAGAGCCCTCCCTGCAAGCGACGTGACCCTCGGGTAAAAAGCCAGAGCCCCTCTGGTGCGTGATAAGCAGGAAAGGGTGGGTGGGGCACAGCCAGGGCATGGGAACANAGCCCCAAGGAGCCCCTCTCTCACACCCCAACGCCCCAGAGAGGTCCTTACCTGCACCCAGAGCCCTCCCTGCAAGCGACGTGACCCTCGGGTAAAAAGCCAGAGCCCCTCTGGTGCGTGATAAGCAGGAAAGGGTGGGTGGGGCACAGCCAGGGCAATCAGGCACATGGGGAGCAGCTGTGGGGACGGGGCACATTGGGAAGAGCTGTGGGGATGGGCAAATCAGGCACATTGGGAACACCTGTGGGGATGGGGCACATTGGGAACACCTGTGGGAATGCAATCATGGAATCACTGACTGGTTTGGGTTGGAAGGGGATGATCTGTAAGGTCCCTTCCATACCATGAATTCCCCTTTTTGCAATGACAAATGACAATATTCTTTTCAAACCAAACAAACCAGAGGCAGTGGCAGCAGGTGACCCCCCCTGGCTGCTCCTGCTGTTCCGGATCCCTGTGGAAAAGCTGTGCCCACGGCAGCTCCTCGCCCCGTGGGGAAGGACGTGCTCAAACCAGCGCAGGGCTGGGGGAAGCACATTCCGTGTTTGAGCAGCTGAAGGGCTTTAATGAAAACCAGGGGAAAGAGTTTTAAGTATAGAAAACATTATTTTCTCCAAAATTATTTGCTCTGCTTGAAAGCTAATGCTCTGTTTAAAGTCTGGTTTTATATGTCTCTTGGACTTGAGTTACGGCACATTAATTATGGCCAGAGGCAATGAAGAAGTGTTATTTCTTTACAAAGGAGATGGAGAAATTCAGTTAAAAATAGATTATAAGGCAGTGCTGTCAGGCACAGGCATTTTCCTGCTCCGCTGGATTTCTGTTTTCCATCGGCCAAGGAGGAATTTGCTTGCAGAATATAAGGAATTTTTTATATTACTCAGCATAATTAAGTGTAGCTGGTTAAATGACTGTGGAGGTCACTAGAACAGCCAGTAACTTTTCCCTGCTAAGGGAAGTGGCAGTTGGCCAAAACCCATTATCCTCTCCACCCCTTTCTGGTTTTTTGAGCATCCTTGCACAGGATTTGGAGCTTCTGTTGGGAGGACGAGGAGGAGCCGGGTGCACACAAGCCCTGTGCCCCAGGGCTGCACCCCGGCGTGGCACAGAGCTGCTGCAGGGGCTGAAATCAGACCCGAGCGATCCTCTGGGCCCCTGTAGGACCTGGAGACATCGCTGAGCTTTGGTCAGCAGGGACAGAGCCTGGGCACAGAAAATGCCGACTGTGCATCTCCTTCGTTTTCTTTAAAAATGCCATCCCTACATCAGGTGGAAACTTTGGATAACTCCCAGATCAAAGGCAGGATTTCTTCCCTTATGCCCTGACACGTTATTAAATATCTCAAACACGTCACCAGCGAGTCCCGAAGGCAGCCCCGGCTCCGGGGGTGTGTGCTGGGCTGTCCCCGGCGCTGCTGGGCGGGGGCTCTGCCTGGGCGCCCTCCGCCTCCTGCCCGCTCCTGCGGCTGCCCGGCCCCGCTGCGAGCCGGGCAGGGACCGACTCAGCCCAGAATGAGCCCGGCGAGGGCAAAGCGGAGCCGGGAGCCGCAGGAGCAGCTCCTGGGCCAGCTCCGGGGCCGGCCCCCAGCCCCGCTCCGGCGCTGGCACCGCGGCAGCGCCCGGGAGGAGCCCCCGGGCCCGGAGCGGAGCGCACCTGCGGCGCTCGGAGTGCCCGAGCGAGCGCTCGGACCGCGGCTTCCCCGCTGGAACGCGCCGATTGCCACCTGGTGGCACCCAGAGCTGGGCTCCGAGCCCCTGTCCCCGGCTGTGGTGGCCCAGGCTGGGTCTGTGCCTCTGCAGGGCTGCTCTGAGTGCCCCCAGCCCCCGCCTGGGGCACTGACCCCGCCACTGCCATCCCCAGCTTGGGCTCCAGGTTCCGTTTGCTCCTCTTTTTCCCCTGTTAATCCCGCCTTTTCGCTGTTGAGGACAGCCGGCACCCTGAGCCTGCAGCCCCGTGAGGGGCACCGGAGGGGCCGCAGTGCCCGGGCTGTCCCTGCCCCCAGCCCGGGTCCCTCCTGCCCCGCAGGGATTCCCGAGGGACCCGGGCTCCCCTTCCCGGCCACAGGGGCGCCTCCCCTGACATGAGGGCTTTAGGGTAAGGAGAGAGGCACCACCTGTAAAGCCTCGGATGAGTTACTCATCAATGGACATCTGCCCTACAGATCCGTGCCTGGCCACGAGAATCCCGCTGGAGATGTGCTGAAATAAAGCCTGGAAGCAGCGAGGAGCATCGAGAACCACGGCAATAAAAAAGCAGCCAGAAATAGCTTCTTGGTTCAGAGAATGATGCAGGTAAATTGCTGATAATGGGATTAATGAGCAAAAGGTAGAGATACTCTGTTGTGCTGGGGTTGTTTTCCCAGCAGAACTGGGGGCCTGGGCCGGGGTCCTGCTCAGTGACCTCCTAACAAACATTCCCCTTCTCCGTGCCTCAGTTTCTCCCCATCCTGCAGAAATTACAATGACAATTAACCAGCACCTTCGTAAGCTGCTCTGCAGGGAGAGGGGTCAGTGCCCACGGGCCGGAGGTGCTGGGTGGGCACGGGGCTGTTGAGGCTGCCCGAGGAGCTGGCAGGAGCTGGCAGGAGCTGGCAGCGTTCCTGCACCTCCAGCACATCCCTGCCCGGCTCATTCCCCACGGAACGGGCACAGCCCGGCCCCAGCTCCCCGCGAGGGCTCCTCAAACGGTGTCTGAAGAGAAAGCAGGGCCATGGCAACCAGGCCAACAGAGCTGGGTGGGATCTAAACACCGAGCCCGTCTGCAGCAGAGCGCAGCGAGCTGTTTGGGGGATCACACGGCAGGTTTCCATGGAAAAAGCTCCCATAGAACAGCCTTCCAGACAAATTACTGGGTAAACTGCAGAGGCTTCAGAGCTTCAGCCTGATGTTTTTAATGGGTGTTATCTCGCTGCTGCCAGCACTTTACAGGTCCAAAATTCAGCTTCTCTGTCTTTTCTCCAGGGTCCAGAATTGTGCCTGTGTTTGCTTTGAAAATAATGAAGGCACAGGAAAGGGCCTCTGTGGTTATTCCATCCCCTGCTCAGCAGTGCAGGAGAAAACAGGGAAACGAATGTGCAGAGGCAGAAGCAGGGAGAGGGCTGAAGGCAAACCCTGCTGTTCCCCAACAGGAGACTTGCTCGGGGTTGTGGGTGACCCCCACAGCTCCCCGGGCTTGCTGAGGACTCCCCTGCCCCCTCTGTGCCAGCCCCATGGCTTTATGTCCTCCTGGCACCCTCTAGACAAATCCCTGCGATGGCAATGGACCTGAGGAGCAGGGGGGGATGCAATCCCATTCCATCCATCAGCTCCATCCCAGCACAGCCACCCAACATCCTCCCACCCCACAGGAACTGCGGCCCCTTAGTGGAAGCACTGACTGGGTGGGGAAACTATTCCCAGCTAAGATGTAGGCAGGAGGATCATTTTCAAATTTAAGCTCTACATTCAGGTCTGAAACAACACTAAGAATAGATTTGAGGCAGAATTAGGCCTTTTAAGCTCAATTAAAGCTCAGGCAGAACATGAAGATCATCAGCACACAACTGAAGATCTCTTGATTGCTGCAAATTTATTCTGAATTAACAGTGGTGGGAAGGAGGGAAGAATTAATCCAATGATGTGGGCTTGGACTGATCAATCATTTGTAATTATTATCTTCTCTTTTGTCAATATGCACACTGGAAACTTAATTCTGATGCTGTATCCAGCAATGACAGGGAAATCACCAGGGATGAAGTGAAATGAGGAGAGGCCCGTGCAATTAAAAACCAACAAAACCCCCCCACAGACCTTGATATTTAAAGCAGATAATTAAATAAATGAACAGAAATAAACTACCCCATGGTGTCAGAATTGTCATCCTGACTGTGCAGACGTGTGAATATATCAATGCATTCTGACTGAAGATGCTGAAATCAAGTTCACATGAAAGTCTCTCCAAGCTGTTACTGACTTATCCGGAATTCCCAACTCCAGGTCAAACCTAGTTTAGAGAAAAGAATTTAGGATGTAAGAATTCCAGGGGAGTATAAAATGGCCAGAGAAAACATTACAGGCAAGTTCAGCTAATTGAGCAGATGCTCTTTTTATGGAATCATTTCACTGCTTGACAACCCATTCTGTCAGGAAATTCTTCCTGAGAATCCTTCCTGAGAGCTCACCTGCCTGTGTCACCCAACAGCTGGAAAGGCAGTGATTTACCCAGGGAAAAATAAATTTATGCACAGAAAACAAAGAGACTTCCTGGTCAGGTAAAGATAAAGCTGGTCAGAAATATTCCCTGTTATCCAAAGAATGAGACATGGCAAAGGTTCCCCATTGCCGGGAGGGATCCCGGGCACTGCAGCATCCCCTTCATGGCTGGAATGAATCCCTTCCCCTGCCAGGGGCAGGGACTCAGCTGGATCCGTGCTGTGACTGCCTGGGAATGTCACTGCTGATGTGGGACACCAGCAGGGAGGGCAGGGGGAGGGAAAGGCTCCCCAAGTCCTGCTGCAACACAGCAGCAGCTTTGAGTGCAGCCGGGAGATCGTGGTGCTCAGGTGTCTGTAGCTCATCATTGCACTGACATGAATCCAGCAGGAATTTCCCCATGGAAAGGGGAGGTCAGGCCCTGGCAGGGGCTTCCCGGGGAGGTTTGGAGTGCCCATCCCTGGAGGTGTCCGAGGAAGGGCTGGAGGTGGCACTCAGTGCTCCGGGCTGGGGACAAGGTGGGCATCGGGCACAGGCTGGACTCGGTGGGCTGGGAGGGCTTTTCCCAGCCGGGATTCTGTGCCCGGGCTCCCCGGAGCCCATCCGCAGTCCTGCAGGCCCACCCAGTGGAGAAGCTGCACACAGCAAGCCCCGGCTCCCGCAGCCCGCAGGTCCTGCTGGGTGCAGCAGCACACGGAGGGCACCGCGGCCTCCCAGAGCATCCCGGGGCGGCCCGGGCGCTCGGCAGAGCTGCTCTGGCTCTGCCCCCCGGGTCTGGGCAGCACCCGGGCTGCGCACCCAAGGCTCGGGCAGTTCTTTAGCTCCCGCAGCTTCTAAAGCCAGGAACAAAGCCTGGAGGCTGCTGCTGGCAGGACTGAGGCAGCACAGGAGCAGCAGCTGACCCCTCCCGTGCCCCTGTGCCCAGCCCAGCCCTCGGGGCACATTCCCGGCTGCAGCCCTGGGAGCCGCAGTCCCAGCTCCTCCCTGCGCAGAGAATCCCGTGGGAATGTTCCAGTGCTCTCCCTGGAGCCGAGCCTCAGGGGACTCCAGTCCCACACGGGGCGACAGGCACAGGAGCACATTAAAAACACATTAAAAACACGGGGCTGGCACAGGATGTGCCCTGGAATTTGCTGGTACAGAAACAGAACCAAACGGAACCGGGGGCAGCAGCTGCCTCACAGCACAAGGGACCCGAAAAACAGAGCCACTGTCACACCATCGACAGCCTGGGTGACACAGGGACAGGCTGGGAAAGGTGACTCTCAAGTCCTGCATGGCAGGAGATGATTTCAGGTTTGGGGGGATAACAAAAGTGGGTTTGAAAAGGCAACTGCAGCATTTGTTTGAGTGCTTTAAGCTGAGCAACATAAAAAGAGCCAGAGCAGGATGGGAGAAGCGGTGCTGGCACTTCCTCTGAAACCCAGGTGAGAAGGGTGGGGGGACAGACTGCGGGGGAGTTCAGGTGTGCAAAGGAAAGAAGAGTCCCACTAATCCTGAAAGGCAAATGTGGGAGTACAGACCTGCAGCCTCCAATCCTGGCATTCTACGGGATGGCGAGACTGAATCATCTGCAAACTAACTAAAATTGAAGCAAGAACCAGGACAAAAGTTCATTACAGAAAATCAATGGGATCGATTTTGGAAAGGCAATAAAGAGTCAATGCAATCACATTAATTAATGTACCAGAAGTTTGGGATATTTAAGACAACCACTCTAGACATAACACTGGTTTTTATCAAGTCCTCCATGAAGTCAAGTGTTTGACCTCCTGCTCTCATCTGCTTCTCTCTGCTCCCCAGAGACCACTTAGAAATCCAGTTAGAAGCTGCTAAATTCTGTGCTGAGGAACACAAAATGCTCCTGAAAACTCCTGGGTCAAACCTCACTGCTGGAGTAAAACGTGCAGTGTCCTCCATTGCTGGCTTTGTGAGCATTTAAATCTAAATAAATCCCTTTTCCTATGGTTTCTCCAAACTCAGCAGCTCTATTGCCAGGGCAAAACTGAGTTGTTTTTCCTGTGCACTGAAGTTCACTCATGCTGTGGTGAAAGAAAACATTATTTTTAACAGTTTAACACCCAGGTGATCACCCTGGAAGGTACCCATGGAATCACTGCAAGGCTTGAAGAACTTCCCCCCTGGAATGTGCAGGACAAGCTGAATTAGCTGCTCCCAACGTACAACACTGGAGTGTTAGAACCTGGCTTGGTGAAGCAGCTGAAGGAGCTTTTCTATGTCCTAGAAGATCTGTGTTTAATTAGGCTCATTGGCAATCAGTGGCATTGATCTGCACAGACACAGGAGAGGAGCTCCCTCCTGCTCTTCCCTGACTGAAGCAACCACCAAATCCACCCCATAAATCAATTTGAAATGTGATTTTGTTTCAACATGAAAAATTTCTATTTTAGTAAGTGAACATCAAAAATAAAGATTAGGAAAATCAAACACCTTTTTCAAAATTTAAGGAAAATTTAATCAATATGCCTTAAATTATTTTACAGTAACTACAATACTGACAAGCATAATGTTTTCCAAATGGTGTTTTCCTTGGAAGTACTGCGAGAGAGATTCCTCTTCATCCAGCAGAATGTGCACCATGAGGGAAGGAACCTCTGTCGAAGCCCTTCAGAAACCCCAGTTAACATAAAGCTACAGACACCCCAATGTGGTCATGTTTCAAGTGTGACAGAATTACAGATCCCTTTCACTTTTAAGCATCTGTTTTCTACTTCATAATTTAAGTATCTTAAATCCTGAAATACTCTCACAGCAAATGAACAAATAATTGAGACTGAAGAGCTTAGGAGGATATTGGTTAAGACACAGGAAATACTCTAATTACTTTTGTTCATTTGTGCACTTTTGGTGAGAGTGGTCAGGAAACAGGTTCCTCATTCCTGCAGATTTATCCAGAGTCCCCCAAATCCACGGCAGCTCCTTTAACTGTTTTGGATAAAAATCTGTGAATTTGTAACTGCAACCCTTCGTCCTCCCCTACAAAACAAAACAAAATGAACAAAAATCACAACGCTCAAAATGAACTTTTTCTAAAGATCTAGGAATGGGAAAGAAATCACAGGAACTTGATAAGCATGAACACGTATTAAAGCTCAGGACTCCCCAGGTCATTGAAAACAGTATTCAAAGTCCTAAAAAAGTGAACACGAGACATTTTCCATTGTTCCAGGTGATTCAAACAGGTCTAAGTTTCATGATAGCAACACGAGACAGTTGTTTGCAGCTGTTTCTGGTCCAAGTCCATGTTCCAAGCTGGGATTTTCCTTTTGGCCCCCTGGAGTCTCCCAGAGTCTGTTCAGAAGACGGAGATGAGGGCGAAGACTCCGTACAGCAACACACAGGGATAGGCTACGAGCAGCTGCTGGCCCTCCATGGCTAAGGCAGAGATAAAGATCTTGGAAGCAGAAAAGCTGCACCAGCCAATAATTCCAGCCGTGAGAATAATCCCCATCATCCCCCTGAAAGGCAGAAAGAAGAGAATCCCTGTGAGCCTTGTGTATATCAACCTGCAGGGGTCACACCTGGACTCATCCAACAGCTTGTGCAGGTTCTGGGATGAATTTTAGCATTTGGCAGTAAATGAAATATTCCCACTAAAAGCACTGGGAAAGCACTGGCACAGGCTGCCCAGAGAAGCTGTGGCTGCCCTATCCCTGGCAGTGTCCAAGGCCAGGCTGGACGGGGCTTGGAGCACCCTGAGACAGTGGAAGGTGTCCCTGCCCATGGCATGGGGTGGCACTGGATGGGCTTTTCCAACCCAAACCAGTCTGGGATTCTAGAATTTTAGAACAGTATCAGTCAATTATGACAGTAGAAAGCCCCCTCAAAATTAACTCTGTGCATATGAAATGTCAAAGCAGTGAGTAAAAGAACTGTGCCAAGCTGTTTCTTTTCAGTCTCTAAACTCACAGAGCCAAGAGGAATCATTCTCATTTTCTTCTATTTGTAAAATCCTAATTTGCATCTTCAATAATAATTACTTTTAGACTTTACAGGTACTGAGACCTGTCAGACTCAGAGCTGGCTGAAAACAAACCTGAGATTGCTCTTGGAGTCTATGTATTCAAAAGCTGTTAACTGACTTAGAGGTAAAGCCAAGATTCACCCCCCTTTCCCCAGTAAATACCTGAAGCCATTGACAATTAATTGTTGCCCTGACTAAAGATTCCTGTCATACTCAAACTATGCACAGCTTCAGCACCGAGTGTGAAAATCCCTTTTGGTGATTTCCATCCCCATCCCAGGAGGAACGTCTGCCCAAGGCACAAATGGGAGCACTTACTGCAGTGAGAAGACGATGGCGAAGGAGGAGAGCAGGATCATGGGCAGCAGGCAGTAGCCCAGCACGCTGGCCACGCAGCCGAAGGACACCCCGGTCATGCTCATCAGGTTCAGGAGGCAGAACATGCCCAGGCAGCCGATGGCGCTGATCCCGTACACGTACCCGAACTGGATCTTGCCAGCCTGCAGCGGGCACAGGGTGGGGTCAGGATGGAACCAGCGCAGGAGCAGGGTCCATCCCACCCTGGGACACAGCAGGGGTGGGCACAGGCCCTGCCCCCAGCCCCAGCTCCCTCACTCCCACCCCACAGGAGCATTTCCCCCAGAGCCCCAGGACACCTCACGCTCCAGGAGCCTGGAATTTCTCCTGCCTCTATGGATCTTAATGAACAGGTTCTGATCTGATTGTTGTTCTCTGATCTCAGCCCAGGAACTGTTTAGGGTTTAATCAAGGACTTCTCATGCTGATTGATTACTTGCAATAATAATCTTAACAGAACTAGTGTGTAAAGACAACAAAACTGTAATTCGGGAACTTCTCGACAAACCCAGAGCTGAAGTCCTTTAATTTGTGGCAGAATGCACGAAGTTATGGCGCAAGGAAAATTATTTTAAAAATCCCAGTAACAGCTGAAGCTGAGCTGCCAAGCACTGGGTGTGAACTCAGGATTAGCTCAGGGAGATTTGAAAAAGCCAAACCCAAACTTTGCTTGTTCACAAGCACACGGGAAGCACGTGCGGGTTATGTCCATGTATTTAGGGCATCTCCTGGTTTTCCCGGGCTGAGACTGATGCTTCCCTTACAGCACCTGCCACGGCACCCCTGCAGGACACGGGGCTGTGCAGCTTCCAGGGTGTCCCCCTCCAACAGCTTCCAAATTGAAAGTACTTAGACCCAGCTCTCCTGTTCCCCAAGCAGCACAGGAAACAATCACACCTGCTGCAACCTTTGTGCCAGGCTCAGCCCACCTCCTTTCACTGATTTTTTTAAAAAGGACACAGAAGAAATAAACTCTTAGAAAAAGAAAATTCAAATGTATCTATTATAAACATGTTCATTAATTTGACTGGCCTGGTTTCCATAAATAAAAGTTACTTATTCAAGTAGGTTTGAAGTCCCCTTGGTACCAAAGTGTGTTTTAACCGTCACAGCAACATGAAATTTTAGGCAGAAATTAAAAGCAGTGCCTGAAGCATCTAAAGCTGAAACAGATTAAAACCCCTGAAGCTTTCAATGCCAAGGAACACTGTTTGCTGTCATCTCATCATTGACATTCATGAGTCATTAAAGCACAATCTTATTCCAATTAAGCTCAATTAGAAAAACTCACCAGGCCTCAGCAGTGCCTGGCCCATTAAGCAGTACAAAGAGTGTGAAATCAGGTTTGCTCCAGAGCGACCTGACACTGAAGTCACACCTGATGTGTCAGTCCTCATCCATCCCATCGCTGTGAGAGGCCCCGCTGCCTCTTCCACTCACACACAAATTGTCCTGTGCAGGGTGAGGAGCTGGACTCTGATGATCCCTGGGGGTCCCTTCCCACCCAGGACACTCCATGAAAAGGATGTGCTCCCTTGGCCTCCACGCCAAGAGCTCCAGCAACCCTCCAGGTAACCCGGCCCCTTTCCCGGCGTTTCCAGCACAGCAGTGCTCCCCAGCAGGCCCGGGCAGTGTCTCACCAGCAGCAGGGTGGCTCCAAAGGCCAGGCAGAAGACCATGGGCCCGGCCAGGTCCGTCTCGTTCATGATGCTGCCATCGGCCACCTTCAGCGGGTGCAGCACCGTTAGTGTTTTCTGCCAGATGTGGTCGAAATTGATCCCCAATTCTGCAAGTGAAGAGAACGTGCATTTCAGTTCTTCCCTTCCTGGCTGCCCCCCTTGCTCCACTCTTTGTCTTCCCTGCTTCTCTACGTCCCATCTCCTCCAGATCCATGATGGGCACCAGAGAATTGAGCCATCCCCTCTTTCTTCCTGCTGCCTCCACACAGTCTGGGTCTCCAGTGCTGGGAAGTGCCCAGGTGGTTTCTGAAGGACCAGGTAAGAGCCAAAACACAGAGTTCTGGGTTCACAGAGGTCCCTTCAGCCCAGTTCCCTGATCCTGTTTTATTTAGGTAAATAAAGTAACATTTTTAATAAAGAAGCCCAGAGGGTGGAAGGTATCACGCCTGGGGGCAGGTGACAGGCGTGTCTCTCCACCCAGTAACAGTGAGGGTTTATTCAGTTGTTTGGAACTGAAAAATAACAGAAATAAGCTGGAAACTGACCCCAGCAAGCCAGACTGTAGCTGAATATCCAGCCTGGCACTCTGCACGGGCTGTACTCCACACAGGCATTTCTGCACTGTTTAGCATTCCTTGTTAGCAATGAAACATTCCAGTTCTAACCAAGAACCGGCTCAAAGGACCTGCAGCCACTTATTTTACAAAGTGGACAGTTACAATTGCTATTTGCAACAAGAGGAATATTAAGTGTTTTGTCACAAAGTCAGGTCTCCCAGTTAATTGATTTGATCTCCCTCAGAGCAGCTGGTGTGAAGCAATAAAGCACAAATTTCCAGCTGCAGAAGTTCACACAAGAACAAGGATTTCACATGCCAAAATACAGGTTTAAAAGAAATCAATGAGAATTTCAAATCCACTGAGCACTCCCAGCAGCAGGGAATCCACACACTGCTACCAACTTATCCCTAAACCAGGAGGAGTTTTGGATTTAGGCCATAGCAAAGTTATACCTTCTAATAGCGGAGGCTCATCCTCAAAATTGCTTCCATAAAAAGACTGTGCTGAGGCTGGAGCGTAGCTCTGTGTTGGCTGGTAGATCTGCCCCGTGTAGGGCTGCTGCTGCTGCATCATGTCAGGGGGGACAAAGCCACCCTGCTGGGGGTACTCGTAGCCTCCATAGTGCCTGCAAAGCACAACCCCACGTTAGGGCACACCTGAGCTGCTGCTGAAACACCTCCTGCAAGGCAAAGCTTGTTCCAGTCAATACCTCACAGCAAACCCTTCCTTCTGTCTTAAAAAGTCCCATTACATGGTCCCATACTCAGGTCCTCCATGAAAAAGCCCAATCAAAGCCACCCCCTGCCCTAAACAAACTCTTCAGGTATTCTTGCCACTAATCTTTCCAAGTCTAACCACAGAGATTTCCATAAACATCTCCAAAACCCTCAACTACGGAAACAGAAAGAAGGAAAATGCAGAACTCCTCATGTTAGCAGAGTCTAGCCCCAGCACAGCCCCGTGATCCTGTCAGGTCACAAATGGCACTGACCCGCTCCATCCACCTCAGGGATCACACGGAGGGACCAAAGCCCTCAGCCCGAGGCTGGATGCTCACACAGGGCTGCCAGGATCCCCTCTGACCCAGGAACAGCCACCACACCTCCCTGCTGCAGCCTGGGAGTCACCTGGACATTGCAGGCTCAGTTAGGTGACACTAATTTCTAGTCCCCAAGTGAGTGACTGGAGATGGAGCTGCAGAAGAACAGTATTTCTTCTCCCAGGGACATGCAGAACACTCATTTAATAAAGATTATTCATATAACTTGTCCTTCAATCTTCTAACACTTGCTCTAAAACCTACCAGGCAGAGAATTCAACACAAAATTCCTTCAGATCTCTGTTTACAGACAGTGAGTTCAGCTCTCCCTCAAACAGAGCAACTGGGACTCATTTACAGAAACCAGCAGTTGGCTGAAGTGCCAAACCTTTCCTGGATACACAGACTGTCCCAGAAGTATCCTAAGGAAGCAGCCTAGAGGAGAGCTGGAGAGGGACTTTGGACAAGGGCCTGGAGTGCCAGGACAAGGGGAACGGCTTTCCCACTGCCACAGGGCAGGGTTAGATGGGATATTGGGAAGGAATTGTTCCCTGGGAGGCCCTGGCACAGGTTGCCCAGAGAAGCTGTGGCTGCCCCTGGATCCCTGGCAGTGTCCAAGGCCAGGCTGGATGGGGCTTGGAGCAGCCTGGGACAGTGGAAGGTGTCCCTGCCCATGGCAGGGGTGGAACGGGGCAGGAGTTGGGGTCCCTCGCCCCCCGAGCCCCCGGGATGCCGTGACCCCGCGGGGCACACGAGTTACTTGCTGTACGGCCGCCCGCTGTAGTCGTAGGGCTGCGCCTGGTCCTCGATGCTGTAACTGGTCTGTAAGAACTCGGTGTTGAAGCTGTCGAACCCGGACATCGCCTCCTCTGCAAGAGAACAGCGAGGCGGGTCCGGACC
>VWZW01000469.1:105194-187560 GCA_013397115.1 Edolisoma coerulescens
CCGGCGGTGCCGGCGGTCCCGGCGGGCCATGGGGGAGCCGCCGGCCGCGCTGCCGCCGCGGGAGCCGCCGGAGCCCGGCAGTGCCTAGCGCAGGCTGCGGGCTTTCTGCAAGTCATAGGGGCCGGCGGACGCGCCCCCGCTGCCCTCCCGCTCCCCCAGCCCAGCGCATCCACTCCGGAATTATTTATTTATTTGTTTGTTAATTTATTTATTTATTTATTTTCCTCCGCCGTGCTGTATGTACTGGTTTCCTCGTCACCCGCCACGGTTAACTTGCCAGTGACTCGGTTTAACACTTGAGACCTCCGTGGATGCTGCTAAGAGCACTTCTCTTGCCTTTGCTGTCCCTTGCTGGGATCGGATTCACACTACCCGGACCCTGTGTGCCTGTATGTGTGTTCTGAGTGTCTTGACATTTTGGTTTTCTTTACAAGAGCTATGCATTAATTGTAACCCAGGTAAGACTCCCTGTTCTTGTTCCCTCATGTGCATGTCTAATTTAGATATTTCTTTAAAGATGAAGTATGCAGTTTCTTTTAAACAGTGGAGTCATATGTAGCCCTTCCATTGATGAATACTTGTGAAATAGAAGCGCAGAACTTGCCAAAAAGAAGAGACCTATTTAGCAGATATAGCTTGGCTCTACAAACTGCTCTGCTTTGCTCTGTTGCAGCAGCTGTGATGCTTAGAAGAGTAATTTGTGCCTTATTTTGTTTTCCCTTTTCACAGACCTGTGAATGACTTGGCTTGGCTTGGCTTGACCTTGATTTTGATGGCTTTGTTGGAAGATCTAATGATGTGATTGCATTTCATGAGGTGATTGCTCTCCAGCCTTCGTGGCTCAGTGTATAAACCACTTCTGCCACACTGTCACTCATGGACAATTCAGATTTTTTTTTTTAAACAATCCTTTTGGTTATTTTTATTTTCTCACTTCTCCTTTCCTCCTTGTTTCTCCTTAATATTGGGAGCCTTATTCTACCCTCTGATGTGATTGATTGTCCTGCTGCTCTGTGCTGCTGATTTCCAGTTTAAACTACAATGGCTCTAAGTGGCAACTGCAGGACTTACCTTCCTCCTCGGGAGCAGGGGACGGGGCTGCACTCCTTCCCTGAGGTGGTGGAGCTCAACGTGGGCGGCCAGGTTTACTTCACTCGCCACTCCACCTTGATTGGCACCCCCCACTCCCTGCTCTGGAAAATGTTCACCCCAAAGAGAGACACGGCCAACGATCTGGCCAAGGACTCCAAGGGAAGATTCTTCATCGACAGAGATGGTTTCCTTTTCCGCTATATTCTGGACTATCTCAGGGACAAGCAAGTGGTTCTGCCTGACCACTTCCCAGAGAAGGGAAGGCTCAAAAGGGAGGCTGAGTACTTCCAGCTCCCGGACTTGGTCAAGCTCCTGACTCCCGACGACAACAAGCAAAGCCCCGATGATTATTGCCACAGTGACTATGAAGAGGTGTCCCAAGGCAGTGACACGAGAATATGCCCCCCATCGCTCCTGCCGCCGGATCGCAAGTGGGGATTCATCACCATCGGCTACCGTGGGTCGTGCACTATTGGCAGGGAGAGCCAAGCAGATGCCAAATTCAGGAGGGTCCCAAGGATTTTGGTTTGTGGAAGGATTTCTTTGGTCAAAGAGGTTTTTGGAGAAAGTTTGAATGAAAGCAGAGACCCGGACAGGGCTCCAGAAAGGTACACCTCCAGGTTTTATCTCAAGTTCAAGCACCTGGAGAGGGCTTTTGACATGTTGTCCGAGTGTGGATTCCACATGGTGGCCTGTAACTCCTCAGTGACGGCTTCCTTCGTCAACCAGTACACAGACGACAAGGTCTGGTCCAGCTACACCGAATACGTCTTCTACCGTAAGTACCCGGCGTGCGGGGCAATGGAGCCCCGCGCTCTGGCTGCTCCCGGCCGCTGCCCGCGCATCCCCACAGCGCGGGGAGCGCCGCTCTCCCCGTGCCTGCCGCGAACTGAGGCTGTGCTTGGGTCCGGGGGGATGCATTTCCGTGCGAGCTTTGGAGGTAAAGCGGGGCTGAGCTCGGCGGGTCGGGCCTGGCTAGGTGGCAGCACAGACTGCCGAAAGCGCCGTGCCCGTGCCTGGAGGACGCGGTGCCTCTGGCACTGTAAATCAGCACCCGAGTGCCTTGCGCTATTCCCGGGACGTGTGGGACTCAAAACGAGGGTGCAAACACAGTGGAATTCATTACAGAAAACCTTCGACTGGGATTCACTTTGCAAAGGTAATAGCGGCTTGATAATCATCAGGCCCCGGCAGCCAAGCCATCTGTCAGCAGCCCTGACACGCTTCCACGCAGGGAAGGGAAAACACAATTCCATCCCTCTGGCTGCAGTTCAGCAGGGCCCTCTCAGAGGCAGCTGCTTTGCTCTGGAATGGGGCTCAGAGCAGAGAGGGGCAGGGGCTGTGCCTTGTTACGCAACACACCCGTGGAACACCGAGTGTCCTCCCCAGGAGAAGTGTGTGCCCTGCTTCCCGCAGTCACATCGGATCCACTGCTCCGCTGGTTTGAGCCGCGAGCGCTCAAGGGCTCATTAACTTCTGAGCTGATACCCAGGTACAGGCTGGTTACCAATGGTAACACCAGGGTATTCGGGATCCTGTGAGTCTGTATCAGAAAATCATTCCACAACTACTCTGCTGAAACATTTGAGACGTTCATGAGGCTGTTTTCCTCCGTTTTCATTTGAGGAGGATGAAGGATGGAACAATTGCCCCATCCATCAGCTGCAGCCAGCTGCTGCTTTCGCTGGTGGCCTTGGGATAGAGGGATGGAGAGATAGAGGGATAGAGGGATAGAGAGATAGAGGGATAGAGGGATAGAGGGATAGAGGGATAGAGGGATAGAGGGATAACGCTTGGCCGGCAGAGCTGCCGCCCTGGGTGTGGTGCTCACAGTGAGCAGGCTCCTGGCATGGGGGGCTGACAAAAGTTTTCGATGGAAGATGCATCAGGAAGTGAACAGTTTGGGTGTAATTCCGTGGATTCAGCGCCATCTACTCTTGTGTGGGGCTCAACAGGCAGCCCTAATCTGCTTATGCAATGAAGCTTAAGTTCGCATCCTGAAAAGCCATCTGGGTTTTTGACATCTGTAGATTTACTTAAAATTAGTTTTCTAGCTGGATTTCTTAGCAAAATAGTTCTAAGGTCATGGATCCTCTTATATTCCAACAGGGATAGATGATTTGTGTTATTAAGAAGCTTCTGCTTGAAATTACAGTGTCTTGTACAAGTTCTAGGGGGAGAATTAATGTAGTTAAAGGAATGGATTAGAACAAATTGTGCTGGCATTTATATTTAAAATAAGGAAAAAATATAAGTTCTTAATAGGCACAATGGTCTCTGCTAATTGAAGAGAGGATGAATGTGGGTTTTCCCTGAATTAGCAAACACAGACTCCTGGTTTTCATATTTCTCAAATTTTTACTTTCAAGGATTGCTCACTGCTCCCACATCACTACAGCCAGGGTAGGGACCAAGAGGAGAGGTGCCTTAGAAATTTTGGAGAATAAAAGTCCGTAGCAGGTGTCACTAAATCTCCTCTCATCAGTGAAATCCAATTAAAGTTCCTGGAAAGATTCCTATCCAGTTCAGCAGGCTTTGGATTTGGCTCTGATCAGTTTTGTGGGGTTTTGACACTGATATAGTTTCAGAGATGGATTTTTCAGAGGGTCCTTCCCCAGGTGAAAGCCAAAGCCATGGTGTCAGATGACTCTTTCTTGTCCCAACCGCTCTTGTCCGAGTGGTTCAGTTCTGCCTGGTGCTGCTGCTGCGCTGGACCTCCGGCTGCAGATCTTCCCTGGCCCCACACTCGGGGCTGGCTGCAGCTGCTGCACCTGACAGCAGCCTCCAGAACTCACCTGGAGCAAAAGAATTCCCTCTCCAAATCGCCTGAAATAATTTCATTCCAATTGTCCCAAAGCCATTTCATTTGAAACTTTGAGGACCAATAAAATTGACATCTGGCTTTGCAGAGGAACATGGCATCTCCTCTGCAGCTGCTTAGCCATAATTATTTCTTTAGATGCTGCCAACTGTGTCTATGTAAGCATTAATCCATCAAGCTGTTGTGAGCAGGTTAATGGGCCTGAACCTGGGAGGTATCTAACACAACTGGGGAGGCAGAGGCAGAGGTGCTCTTTGCAGGGCCACTCAGGAACTCCTGTGAAAGGCCTGTTGGGGGGAATCTTCCCAGCTGGAAAAGGATGATTAGTTCCAAAGAAGGAAGAATACAGGGAGGAGTGGTGTTTCAATACACCAAATATATTTTATGCTCCAAATACCCCTGGGAAGGTAAATGCCTGTGGTTGGCACGAGGATAAAGAACATTTTTCATGTGCAAATCCATCTGAAAGTGGCTCAGATGGACTGGAGGGGGTGTGAGCCGAGCAGCTCTCCCACGGGTACAGCGTGTGCTGGTGAAGCACTGCACCATCAATATTGCATGGCCTTTTGTCCCCGTGGTCCGATTTCGGTGCTGTTGAGGGTGTGTGGAGATCGGTGGGTGTTCCCTGGGGAGGAGGGTTTCCCGGAATGCAGCCCTGCAGGATGTGCCTGGCACAGCCAGCCCGCAGCTGTTTGCTGAGGAGAGGCCGGCCGGGCATGGGGACAACAGGGGCACAGCCGGGCTCCAGCCAGCCCCAGATGGGCCGAGGCACAGCACGGGCTGGAGACAGGCTGGGATGGGCCCCTGGAGCCAGCCCTGAACAGTTGTGTGACACACAGCTCCTGCGGGGGTGGGCGCGGAGCACTGGCGGGCTCCTGCTCACAGGAGGTCAGGGGCGTGAGAGCTGAGGGTCTCCTGCTCATGCATTTCCTTTCCCTCCAGTTTCTCCTATAGCAAAGACATTTCCTCAGATTTTCTGCTGGCTATGGCTGGATTTCTGACTGGAACCATTTTGTGGGTTCCCCCCCACTATTGCTTTAATGATCTTAAAGTTAAAGCTCATCTCCAAACCCTCTCATTTTTGAAGAGGGTGAATAGCCCATGCTTGGATCTTCATTTTCACCTGTTTTCAGCCTTTACAATGTGATGAACTGAAAGTGTGCACTTGAACATGTGACCGTGGTGCTGGGGCAGGGGTAGTGACAGCAGCCAAGCTGGCCCAGCCCTCCATAGACAGGACTTCCAACTGGGCTGTGGCAGCACCGTGCTCCTCTCCACTGTAACCCACAGACCAGCACTCTCTGCCTCCTTCCAGTCCCACAGCTCTGCCAGCGCTGTGGGTGACACCCTGCACGTGGCTGCTGGGATTGCCAGGACAGCAAAACAGCAGGGTGGGAAGGGAGAAGGCCTGAGCTTCCGACAGCAGCGCCGTGACACAGCGGGATGTGTGTGCCTGTGCCTGCAGGGCAGCTGGGACCTCAGTGACACGGCCAGGGACGGCATGGCATGGCATGGCATGGCATGGCATGGCATGGCATGGCATGGCATGGCATGGGATTAAATTGCCTGTCAGCCCCATCTCCGCACGGCTGTTGCTACAACAGCCCGAAGCCATGTACCTTCTCTCTGAGAAGGGCTGACAGTGCAATGGGCTCTCTGAGCCACTCACAGTACAGAGGGGACATCTTGTCCCCCCTGTGTCACACCAAGCTCCTGGTCCTGCAGGCCCTGTGCTGGCTCCGCTCGCTCCAGGGACCCTGTGAGTGCTGGGGCCTCACCTTGCTCTGTACAGAAGGAGCTGGCTGGGTGTGCCTTGCAGCTGCTGGCAGGAGGCTGATGTGCAGAGATGTTTGTGAAGTAGCTTTCAGAGTATCCTGGGATAAACAGATGAATCCTCTTGGGTGGGGATGTGCAGGAGGAAGGAGAAATGTCAGGCGATATTCCCCGATGCCCATCCGTTGGACACGATTCCCTGGGATAATCCTGGTGGCTGTTATACAAGAGGATCCATTTGGGATTGCTGCAGCCAGCTGGGGCCTGTCACTGTGCATGTGTGACTGAGCTGAAGGATCCTGTACTGATGTGCCTACCATTGACTCATAAATTCATTGTGTGGCAGAAATCTGACTCACAAAACGGAGCACTCTGCAGAGTGACACCCACAGCTGTGCTGTCAAACGGGCAAGATGTGGGAGAGGAACATCACCCAGTTCTCTTTAAACCCATACTGTCACATGATCCAGGAGCTGCTTCTGCCTGGTTTTAAATCAGTGAATATCAAAATGACCACAAAGTGAGCAAAATGAAGTCTAATCCAATGAATAATGCAAGCTTCTTCCTCGCTGACAGGAGATGTTTCTGTTTCCAGGTAATTATTGTCATCATTGATGCCTCTGGTCCCTCTTGCCAAAGCAAACCCTCTCACCAGGATGATCATCTGCAGGTGGTGGGGCTTCAGTCAGCCAGGTCTGTCAGCATGTTCATGGCTGAAGGACCTTGCTCCAAGCTTTTTTGCTCTCCCAATTTGTCAGGGCAGACTGAAAAACCTGCAGAGTTGTTCATTAGAGTTACTCCATAGATGAGAAATGCTGTTATTTATTGGAAACCAGTTGTGTCAAATCTGATTGTCAGATTAGGCCAAGAACCTGCTGCTCAGTGAGTAAGCAAAGCAAAACCTGATAAAAGAGTAGGTTGGATTTAGGGCTCAGAGTTTGTTCTAACAATAAATGGAAAGTGATGTTGAGGAACCAGCAAGGACGGCTTTGGGTCCTGGCCTTTGTCTCTGCCCGGTATTCACTGGCAGCTGGTTACCTGCTCAGCCCCTGGGTGTGATCTGTATGGACTGCGACGTTTCCAGCAGATGTGAGCAAGCCTGCACAGACCCGCTCCCCCTGTGCCAAGCACCTCGTGGGGATGGGAGCCCTCCCTCTGCCGCAGCAGCTGCACAGCAGCCGGGCAAGGACAAGCCTTGTCCCTCTGTCCCGTGTCTGTGCCAGTCTCTGGGGGGGAAGGAAGGGCTTTGTGGGTGAGGAGATAAATCAGCACTGCCTGCAGAGGTGTTGAGCTGGCTGTGGCCTGGAGTTCGTGTTTTCCCTGTCTTACCAAGCTGCCAGGAGGGCAGAGTGCCAGGGGCACTGGAAACACTCCCGTGGGGCTGGGTGGAACCAGGGCCTGGCTGTGGGCACAGGCTGTGGGCACGTCCTCGCTGTCCCCAGCCACCACTGCTGCCACAGGGCCAGCGGGGCGGGACTGGAGGCATGGCCTCCCCGTGGCACTTGCAGTGCTGCTGCTGCTGCTCTGTGATCCAGAAAAAGACCATAATGACTAAAGGATTAACCAAGGAGGGCTGGCATTTGGGGGAGGGAAAAAAAAATCAATGTATTTGAAAGTGCAGCCTTGAGCTGGCGGTTTGCCAGGAGCAGCACACGAGGTCCCCCAGCCCCATTTCGGGAGGCTGAGCAGGGTTTGCTGTGATGAAAGCAGATGTGTGCCAGGGAGGGGGAGTGGAAATCGGGACCGCCTGGGCTGCTGCCCTGGGATGGCAGAATCCTGGGCCGAGGTGGCCCTGTGTCCCCGGGCTGGGGCTGAGGAATGGCTCCCCCCAGCCCCTTCCTGCAGCTCCCTCCAGCCTTTTCCAAAGTTTGTTGAAATGTAGCTGTGGGTCTCAGGAAAACGGAATGTGAAAGAGTGAAGGAGTGTAAATAAGAAAACGCAACACAAGATTTGCCATTCAGTAAATACCAGCAACATATTGTGCACACAGACAAACACTTCCTTGCAGCAGGTTGGGTTTTTTCTGTCCAGCCATCCTGGATTTGTTTAATTTTGTAACCACAATATTTTCTCAGTTTCTTCTCTTTTTTTTTTCGGCTTTTCAAGTTCAAGGCTAATGTACAATAAATATGGAGACACGAAGCAAAATCTAAATTACATCTTTGCACACAGAAAGAAGAACCCTTTTTTCTTTGAGCTTTCTTGCTCAAAATTGTATTTTTTGTGAAGGAAGAAAATAGACTAAAGTGCTTTAGACTTGGTGGAATCACTTCAGTTGTCACTGAGGTGTAATGCTGCCTGAGCTGGCCAGACCCAAGAGTCCTGTGGCAGTGATTCCCCTGCTACTTTCGGACTACTCAAGTTAATTCTGGAATGCACTCAAACATTGCTGCCATTATTTGGCCTCCTAATGCTGCTCCCAGTGCTTAAGGAACAGTGGAGATCAAGATCCAGATGTGATGGGATAAGGGAGAGTGGTGTTTGGCGATTTGGGAAGTGCTGAAAACCTGGAATGCCTCCTGGGTTCACCCAGGGCCACTCTGAGGACTCAGGGTGATATAAAAGCTCAGTGCCTGAGGTGACTTGTCCCTTCCCTGGCTCAGTGCAGGAGCCTGGCGTTATCCAGGCTCATGGTCCTGACTGACGCCTTCCCAGCCACTGTGGACTTTCAGAAAGGGACTTTTTACCAGGGCATGGAGTGACAGGACTTCCAACTCAAACCATTCCATGGTTCTATGATTCTATGACTTCTGGAACAAATGTCCCTTGGAACAAATGTTCCTTGGAGTGATTATCCCTTGGCTTTATCTCTGGTAGCAGGGGCTGAGTAAATGAAATAGAGAATGCCCACCAGCCCTGGGTGGGCTGCTTTCCTTGGTTTTCCCAAAGCAGCTTCCTAAGTTAGCTGTCTAATAATGTCTGAAGGAGAGCGAGAAGTCTGGAGTTGTTAGAATTGTTTTGCATTTCAGCAGCTGGTCGAAGCTGTGTGGAAGTGCCCATAAATGTAAATTGGTCAGTTGGAGGGTGACCCTGGTGACCCCTCTCTATCGACTCTCACTTATGTCCTTCCCGTCCAGGAGCTGTTCATACATCACTTGTGTTACAAATTTCCCTGCGCTGCCTCTGAATCTCCTAACGAGGTGATTAACGATTTCCAGGAGCTCATTGATTAGCTGTTAGGGCAGCTAAAAAATTCCTCTACCAGAAACAAAGAGAGGAGAACTGTGGTCGTCCTGGTTTGCTGCTGCTGTGGTGCCCCTGCTGCTGCCACGATGCTGCTCAGAGCCAGGGCTGCCTTGGCCCTGGACCAAGGGACATCCAGCAGCAGCAGGATGGATCCAGCAGCTTGGAATTTCTCCTCTAAATCACTCTCAGTTTTCTTTCTCTCAGATCAGTGGAATCACATAATTCCTGCTCACAAAGTTTGTGGGTATCCCGTGTGTCAGTGAAACTCCTTGGCTTTGATAAAGCAGCGATTGGATGGAAATCCTTCCATCAGGGATGTTCTGAGCAGTTCTGTACTCACCTGATTTGGTGGGGTTTAGGGGCTTTTTGTTTGTCAGGAAATTTTTTGGGTACAATTCCTACATTTCTGACTCATGGTGGGATTCTTGGGGTTATCCGAGCAGGGCCAGGAGCTGGACTTTGGATGATCCTCGTGGGTCCCTTCCAACTCAGGATATTCTATGATTCTATGAAAACCTTGGAAATAAACTCCTTTAAATCCACCTTGGAATATCTCCAGAGCTGTGCTCCAGCACAGGGCTCTGGAGTGTTTTGGAAAGTGAGTACAACATCTCCAAACACAAAATTCCAAGGAGGAGAATGATCCTGAGCTTTGGTGCATGTTCCTAGAACAGTCTGGAGGGAGCAGCAGCCTGTGGGACACTCCCACCCTGGATCTGAGCAGGGGCTGCAGCTGGGAACACACCCAGCACTGCCCTCCTGGCTTCAGGCTTTGGCCGGGGCCTCAAAGTCAAGTTTAGAGAAAAAAAACCTGTCTGCATATTTTGGAGGAGACTCATTTCAAGACTTCAGATTGAATTTCCATCAAACTGAATCAGAGTGTATTTTTACAGCGGAATCAAATCAGGCTGAAATAGAACCCAGTGGAACATGCTGATTTTGACTGAATTTTGCACTTTAAATATTTTCAAAGCCAAAAACTCCAAGCAAAGCTTGAGTGAGCAAAGACCACACGACCAGAGAGCTTGGGAAAGTGTTTGTGCTCCTACAGAGAGAATGTCACTGGAAGCTCAGAGCTTTCACTGCTGTGGGCAAGCCCAGCACTGGCCCCATGCAGGATCTCAGAGGCTGATCCCGAGGCAGGGAGGTGAACATGGCTTATTGCATTGCAACTGCCCTTTGATGCTTCTATAAAAATGTGATTTTTGAGCACCACTTACACTGAATCTACCACCAGGATCCATTATGGGTCTTTCATAGACAACTAGAACAGAATTTTCTCTCACAGTGCCATTGCCTCAGTGTGTTGGCATGTGGCAGGCGAGTGTAGGGGAAAACACTGAGGTCCAGCCCGGAGCACCTCAAACCCCCTTGTTCTAATGTGCCAAAATCAATAACAAGGAATTTGAGGAGTTACTGCTTGTTCCAAAAGTATGTTGGCTTTGGTTTTCTTTGGTTTTCTCTCTGGATCATCAGTCAGTGCAGGGAACTGTGCCTCAAGAGGCTGCCTGGTGCTTTTTCCTTTGGTTTGATGTTGTAGCATAATTGTGGGGAAAATAAATGGCCACTGTCCTCGTGTGGAATTACAGAGGGAATTCTGTTTCTGAATTAATGGTCCAGTGGTGGTCAGTGGTAACATGATTTCTATGCATAAATAATGCCATTTATTATATTATTTATGCCCTTTCCTGTTGAGGTTATATTTATAGGCAGAAGAGGAGCTCGGGTTAATGGCAGGAGCTGTGCTGAGCCCAGCAGAGCTGCACCAGCTCCCCCAGAGCAGACCTGGCCCAGCATTTGTGCAGCTGTGCTGCTGCTGGCCCTGGCAGTGTGTGCTCCCGTGGGGTCTGGCTAATTGGAAAGGCTGCCATGGAAAATCCCTCATTGTGACACAGGGAATGTATTTAATGTGCCTTGGTTAAGTGCAGCTGGGCTTCCTTGAGAGGTCACTGTCAGAAAAATGTTGCTGAAAACTTCTTGGAAGTTGGGTTCCTTCTGTCTCAGGAGTTTGACCATGACACACTGTCACAGAGTCACAGAATCCCAGGATCACTGGTGTTGGAAAAGCCTTCCCACCCCATCAAGTGCCCGATGCCCACCTTGTCCCCAGCCCGGAGCACTGAGTGCCACCTCCAGCCCTTCCTCGGACCTCTCCAGGGATGGGCACCCCAACCCTCCCTGGGCAGCCCCTGCCAAGGCCTGAGCCCCCTTTCCATGGGGAAATTCCTGCTGCTGGCCAGCCTGAGCCTCCCCTGGCCCAGCCTGAGGCCGTTCCCTCTCCTCCTGTCCCTGTTCCCTGGGAGCAGAGCCCGACCCCCCCGGCTGCCCCCTCCTGTCAGGGAGTTGTGCAGAGCCACAAGGGCCCCCCTGAGCCTCCTTTGCTCCAGGCTGAGCCCCTTTCCCAGCTCCCTCAGCCTCTCCTGGGGCTCCAGCCCCTTCCCCAGCTCCGTTCCCTTCCCCTCCCGCTCCAGCCGGGAGGGGCAGAGCCGGACACGGCACTGGAGGTGCCTCAGCAGTGCCAGCACAGGGGGACGGGCACTGCCCTGGTCCTGCTTTGACCCCGGTGCTCTCTCTGACCCCTCTGCTGTTCCTGCCAGCACTGGACACAGTGACTTTGTCTCAATCCTGCCATCACCTCTTGAGCCACCGCCTCGTGGTCAGAGAGGTTTTGTACCCAGGGCCTGAGGAGGTTCTCCTGGGAACTGTTTAACCCAGCCCACGTGCAGGCACGGGTGGCTTCACTCTCCCTGGCAGAGCCACAATTACCAGGATGCAAAACCTCTCCTTTCTAGCTGGGAGAAGAGCAGTTTCCAGGTATTCTTGATTTCATTAATTTGTGAGCATTCAAGAGAACAAACCCTCTATTCTCTCAAGTCAATGCACTTGTATTACGTGAGGATTAAATCATTGCCTTCCCTCAGAGCAGAGTCTGCAGACAGAAACCTTCTATGCCTTCCCTTGCATAGACAAAGAATATTTAAATAAGGATGCTGATAAAAATGCTTTCACTGGTAAAGACTTGATTAAAGAATCTGCTGCTTTAGAGTCCTGTAGGTGAAGGCAGAAGTCAAGAGGTACTGTTTTGTGCAGAGGGACTGAAAATTTTGTCTTGGTCTGTGGAAAGAGTTTTCACAACTCAGTGACATCTCCAGTGCTGGGGAGAGCCCAGGTCCCAGATCTAGTGGAGGTCAGTGATGGGGAGGATCAAACCCTGCTCTATCTTATTTCCATTTCTAAATCTTTAAAATACCTGACTTGCTAGGAAGCATCACTGTTCACTTTATACAAGTTTTCTGGGTTTAAGAAGTCCAAATAATCTTCCCTGTGCTGAAACTCGAAGGACTGGAGCTGATCCATTTGAAAGTGTCAATAATTGCATCCCTTCCCTCCAGCAGCAGCCCACGTGTCCCCGGCAGGCTGGAACGAGGCAGGTGGCACGTTGGCAGCCAGGCCCTGCTCATGTGGGAGGATGACAGATTTGCCCACCTCTCCCTCAGCATCTCCACAGCCTCTTTGGTTCCAACATAAACCGAGGGATCCAGGGCTGGCTGAGGCTGCTCTGTTCCCATCCATGGGGTGGTTCCCATCCCTGTGAGCGCCTCTTGCACGCCGTGCCAGGCCCAGACAAATTCGCTGCAGCAGCACAGGGCCCTGAGTTTGTGCATCCAGCAACGGCAGACTCGGGATCAAACCAAGGCTGGATGCAAGCAGGCAGCAGCCCTGGCTCCCACAGCATCCCTGGCTGCTGGCAGCAGAGCAGCCTGGGCTTCGTTTGAACTTTGCTTTTCCAGCTTTTGCTCGTGGCTTTGGTACAAACACCATCAGAATTCCAGCCTGGAGCAGAGAGGCTTCAGGGCGACCCAACTGGGCCCTTCCAGTCCCTGCCCAGGGCAGGGGTGGCACGGGATGGGCTTTAAGGTCCCTTCCAGCCCAAACTGTTCCATGGCTCTATGAGTCCATGATACTGAAATGTGTCTAAAAACATTCACAGATTTTCTTTGCAAGAAGACAATGAACCCAGAGACAGTGAGGGAAGAGCAAACCCTCCCCCAAACCCTTTGGAAGCAGCCTCTGCTGATGGAAATGCAGCGGAAATCCAGCGTTCTCCCGAGGAAAGCTAAAAGCTACATGGCAGATAGTAAATAAATAATTGCAGGGAAACATTGCACATAGATTTCCTGGGGAACAGAACTTAATTAAATTTTGTGAACATGCCTACATAGTTCCATTGATCAGGAAAAAATGGATATGGGCTACGTCTGTAAGATTTACTTGCTTGGTTGTGTTTTGCCTTTCTTCCCTCCCTCAGCTTCATTCACTTTATATCCTGCAGTGGTAAGGGAGCACATTTCTGATTTTCCTCGGTGAAGAAATTGATTCTGAGCAGCACAGGACATGATGTATGGTTTGTAACTCTACAATATTGCTAAGCAAAAAAAAAATCACTGAAGAAGGCCATGCAGATATTATATTAATTTCCATTTTAAAATGGATTTCTTCCCACTAGGACCAATAAAAAATATGCAAAGACTTTCAACAGCCTCTCTAGTAATGATTAATTAAAAGATGGGATAAATCTTGCTAGGCTAATTTAGCAAAGTAGGTTTTTTTAGACACTTTACAGGACATTTTTTGCCATTGAATCCAAACTTATACCCGGTTTCACAATACCAGCCACTCTGGCTCCGGCTGGGATCTCAGCATCTGTTTGTCATCACAAACAGGGTCAGGGAGGTGAGTGTGGCTGGTGCCTGGCAGAGGAGCAGAGGGACCGGACAGTCACAGCCACCTCCGTGCCAGCGCAGGGCACAGGGTGGGGCTTGGGACTGGACCTTCCCCACAGTGGTGCCAGATCCCCTTTGGAAGGGCTGATCCCTCCTCTGGAAGGGCTGATCCCCCTTTGGAAGGGCTGATCCCCCTTTGGAAGGGCTGATCCCCCCTTTGGAAGGGTGATCCCTCCTCTGGAAGGGCTGCATGTGCTGCTGACTCTGCAGGATGGCAAATGGGTGCTGATGTGGAGAACAAAATATATTCCATGAGAACCCAGAGGATTTTTTTCTGTTTATATTTAACTGTTTAGATGTCCTGCCCAAATTCCCATCGGGGCTGTGAGGGCTCCTGAAGTGCTGCTGGTGGCCTGGGGCTGCTTCCCCCACCCCGGGGAGGAGAAGCCCCTGGTTTGCTTTGCCCTGAGCTGGCTCCAGCTCGTTCCCCTCTCAGTAAGGCCGCAGCAGGTGGGTTGGGAAGTGAGGGGGCTGCTGTCCTTGCTGCAGGATTGGGAGCTGGCATATTGGTAAGGCATTAAAATTCCAATGGAACAGATGGTGTCAGGATTTTAACTTATGCTTATGAGATGCAGATGGTCCAAGGAGTGAACTTGTACACCAGTTATTTTTATTTTGAACAGGTTAGGAACAAATTACTCTCTGACTATTGTTGCTACTGCTCTGCTTGTCATTTCTTCTTTCCCTGTGTGTGTTTGTGTCTGTGCACATGTACAAGTATCAGAATCTCTTTTCCATGGAATGGCAGATTGAAACAGCCCAATTTCTGCCTAAAACTCCTCTCTCTATATTTTATTTGTTGTTCCCATGTGCTCAGCCCAACCTCCTCTGGAAAAACTGTCCCTGTGCCCAGGACAGGTAGTCCTGCACCAGGCTCATGGGGAGGCAGCACTGGCTCCCAAACCTTCCACGGCTCTGTGCCCCGAGGCAGGGCTTGCACACCTGGGGGGAGGGACGGCAGGGCAGGTTTCTGCTCTTGGTTGCACTGGAATAGACCCAGGCTGACCCCGCTTTTGCGCCCCTGAGGATGTGATTATCTAACCCTGTCATGAAAGACGGGGTTGTATTTTTGTCATAATTTATAAGCTTGTTTAATTTTTTATAGAAAGAAAATACATCTACTGCTACAAATTATTAATGTCCACCTGAATATTTTACACCCACTACAGAGCACTCAATTTCATGCAAAGGCCCCAGTGTTTGGCACAAAGCGCCAGTGTACATTTTCCAGCCTGGTCCCCTGTCCCGTGTCACACAGGGAGGGACCCAGCAGCTCCGTTTCAGGCACGTCCCCCATGTGCCAACCTTGGCTGTGCTTTGGCTCCATCTCTGCTGGGGCTGCAGTTGGTGGCACCTCCTGGGAGGGGTGAGGTGTGACATGGCACATGGAGCTGCCTCTCGCAGGAGGTTCGCTGTGTGCAGCTGGTCACAGGGAGCTGGTGCCAGCTCGTGTTGGTGTTTAATTTAGAGCCCAATCCAGAGAGCAGGAGAGCCCCAGAGCTCCCTGCGGTTGAAACAAGCTGGAGGTGTTTGAGATCTGTAGATTGGGGAAAACAACATTTCCCAAGGGTTAAAGCATTGAGGAAGTGCCTGCCCGGCTTACTCCTAACAAGGAACCTATTGCTGAGGTCTGACTGTGATCAAGTGGCTGGGCCAGCAAAAATAAATCTTCGTCTGTTCCCTGTCCTTGATGCATTTCCCGTGTCCGTCCTGGAGTGCAGCTGCAGGGAAGGGTCCCACGAACCCCCCCCCAAACATATGGGCAAGGGCAAAGGCAGCAGTGCAGGTGTGGGGTAATCAGGTTCAGTTATTCCTCCCTCGTGCCTGCTGCCATTACTCATCCTCTCTCTCGCATGCAAATGTGCAATCACAGATCTCCCTGCTAAAGCCCACGGTGCTTTGATGGCTCTGTTCCCACCTTTTAATGCAGCAGGTCTGGGAATGCAGCACTAAGGGGAATGCGGCACCCAGGGACCCCTGATCTCACCCCCCGCTCAGGGCCCTCTCTTGCCATTTTTTCTGCTTCCTGGGAAACTGGTGGAGATGTGAAGGGTTTTGGAGGGTGCAGTGGGGCTGGCTGAGAGCTGCGGGGAGGCTCAGGGATGCTGGAACACATCTCCAAAGGCTGTGAGATGCTTCGTCCCCGCAGGGCTGGCATGTCCCCTCTCGCTGGGGCGGCCACACTGATGCACAAAGGGCTTTTGGGATCCCCTGGAGCACAAAAAATCACACTCCCACCTATTTCTGATAATTAGTATTTTCCATAATTATCCCGGATAAGATGACATTGACCGAGAAGGCCGTGCCATAGCCAGAGGTGTCTGAGCTAATTTGGTTTTCCTGGGAGTAGCCGGGAAGGTCAGGGACTGAGGGGCTGCGTCGCCACTGCTCTGCTCCGAGGCTGAGGTACCAGCGGGGCTGGGGGAGTGGGGGTGAGTGATGAATATTTCATGGCCAAACATTACAGCACTGGAAACGAGCCCCTGACTCCCATCACATCCTGCAGCTCCTCCCTGCCTCAGACTCCGGGGTCTGGCTCTGTGCACCTGGCGGGAGCCTGGCGGGACAGGAGCGGCTCCCCGCGCCCACCACCCACACCTTCTTCCTCTCCAGCAGAAATACTTGGAAGTTCCTATTGCTGCCTCTGAACGAGGGGGTTAGAGAGCTCTGAAATATTAACTTCTTGCACTTTACACTGTTTGAAACCTTGTCTTCAAACCCAGAGCCCCCCTGGGCTGCGGGATGGGAGGGATCACCCTCTGCCCCCAGCGCTGGTCCCATCTCTCCATTCCCCGGTTGATCCCCAAGCTGGTGGGGCCTTGGTCTGCCTGCTGCCCCCGGGGTCCTGCAGGGAGCAGGGTACAGCCTTACACCGCTCCTGTTCCCCAGACACGTCCCATGGCACTGGGCGTGGGCGCTGCTCGCCGTCTCCTCCCGCACTGAGCTGTTCCCCAGCTGGCACTGGGCTGCTCCATCCTCCCCAGCCATTCCCACGCTCCCTCTACACACACTCCGCCCTCCTGCCCGCTCCCTGCCAGCCGTGCCCGTGGGATTCTTGTCCCACACAGCTCTTCCCACGTGTCACTGCATCTCCATCTCCATCGCCGTGGCTTGGAGTCAAGCCAGGCCTGAAATCAGTGTCAGTACGTCTGCCAAAGAAACCAAAACTGAATTCCAAGTGCCCACTGTGCTGTTAGTGACATGGACCACCACCTTGGGGCCAGGGAGATTTTCCTGAGCCCAAATTTCCTGCACCTGACCCTGCCAGGTTCTCCACTGCAAGGAATAATAATCAGTATGTTTTGTGAGTCAAGTAAATGGAATAATAAGTGGAATATCAGAGACACTGGAAAGTGTTTGCTCAGCTGGAGTGACAGCCTCAGTCCCACGCTATTTTTTGTTTGCAGATGCAGCTTTTACAGACCATGGCTATAGGACAGATTAAATATTGTTTGAAAAAGTGATCAGAGATTTTGTTTGCAACTGTGCTGTAGCTGTTCTCCAAATATTGGAAGGATTTTAAATTGGTTTGTATTGATAATGGCACTGTAATGCCTTTCCTTGCTTGTACAGATCATCAGTGGTTTAATGTGCTTATTCCCAAGGGATGCAGTGACTGAAAAGAAGAGATTAAGATAAACCTTAAAGAATGTTTCGTGGGGAAAAATTTTATTTCCTTTAAACAGGCTTTGTGTAAGGCCTTGGCTTGTATTTGTTAGTGCTGCTGTGAGCAGTGGGCACAGCCAGAGCCTGTGATCCCTTTCTGCCACACTCTCAGCCCCGATGCAGAAAGAAGATCCAAGTCAGAGATATCCCAAGAGCCTTTCAGAAAAGGCTGTTCCCACTCTGCCCTCTCCGTGGGTTGTCCCCACACATTCCTGTGCCTGTCCCTGCATTCCCGGCAGGGCCAGGAGGGAGCTGGGCTGTGGGGGGCCCTGGGGCTGCATTTCCAATCCAAACCTTCCCCTCCCAGCTGGAAATGCAAGCAGGGAGGTCCAGGCTGCGTGTGCTGCAGTGCTCTCGGTGGCTCTGTCACAGCCGGGTCTGTCCTGCTCTGTGCCAGCACCGGGACACAGCCGCTCCAGAGGCTCGTCCGCCTGGATGAATTCACAGCGACACCGTTTGCCAAAAGCTGTTTGGATGTACAGGAGTCACATCTTTACTGAGCTGTTCTGAACACGTCCACCTGGATACAACCTCACACAGAACAGGCCCCTTCTGTGGGACAGGGACGTGTCCCATATGTCCCCAGAGGAGCTGAATCCACGTGACGAGCCCTCGCTCGCGGCCCTTGGAGCTGATGCGTTCCAGCCTCGAGGTCCTGAGGAAAAATGGATGAATCTGTCTGTGGCAGCAGGACCAGGATTGCTGAACCCATCCACCAGTGGGGCTAAAATAATTTCAGCGAGACCTTTGTTGGGTTTTCAGCCTTTGTAGCTGAAGTTTGGGTTGGTGTGTGTTGCACACCCTGACAACCATGTGCCAAATAACACCTGGCTCACTGTGACCATCCCAAAGCCACCAGCAAGAGTTCTGGTTTCTACAACAAGGGAAGGTCTCATTGGTTTTGGAACTGTTGGTTACATACAGGATGACACAAACCTGTCTTGTCACTGTGTTTTCTCCTCCATGCCCTTGGCTCTGGGCAGCTGGATGGGGACAAAGCTCAGCTCAGGCCAGGCTCAGGAGCAGCCCAGGAGCTGGCAGTGCCCTGTGGATGTGACACTGGTTTTGTTTATTGCGGTAAAATTACGATAAAAATCCCACATAACCAATATTTCAGCTGATCAGAACTGGCTTATTTGTTGGTTTTTATTGATGCTCTGATCTCTGGTGAGAAAATAATTGGCTTAAGCAGCAGAAGCCTATTCCATCTAAACCCCGTGACAGCTTTGTTCAGTGACAGCAGTAGGTGACCCTGCTCTGAGTAAACAAACAAACACTCTCACTTATGTACCAATTATGTGTTATGGAATGGAAACTCTGAAGTACCCGCTTTGCTTTGCTCTAATTATTGTGCTGCCTCCCTGCATATGTCTCCACTTGGTTAATTGCAGTTTTTAAACTCTGGATTGCACTGTGGGATGTGGGCTGGTCACAGCTCTGTGGGAGCCTGGCAGCAGCTGGACATGTGGGTATATATTTCTGTATATTTATATGTATTTTTTATATTGACATTTAGCCACTGGCATTGGCTCAGCTGGGCAGAGCGCGGTGCTAACAGTGCCAGGGCTCTGGGCTCGACCCCTGTGTGGGCCATCCACTTAAGGGCTGGACCCGCTGATCCTTGTGGGTCACTTCCAACTCAGAATATTCTGTCATTCTGAGATTTACCAGGAGTTTGGTTTGATGATCTTGGAGGTCTTTCCAACCTTACTGATTCTCTGATTTAACTTACAGCCAGCCCTGGGGAGCGCAGGGCAGGACTGAGCTCTGTTTTAGCCAGGCTCAGGCAGGGAGGGTGCAGAGGCCACTGCTGGGCTCTGCAGTCCCTCCCCAGCTGCACAGCAGTGCCAGGGCAGCGTGGCTGCAGTGCCTGCCCGGTGCCAGCACCACCGGGGACACGGAGTCACAGCCCGAGTCACTGGGTACAGTGAAGTTATGTGAACTGAACAGGGAAGGATTCATCTTCTAAAAATAAATAGCTTTGTTTCCCTGAGTCATTTATTTTTGATAGATGGCTCAGCCGTGCATTTGTTTAGCAGCAGGACAGAGCTCCTGCAGCCCCCCGGCCGTGTCGGAGCTGCTGGGCCCTAAAGGAGCTGATTTCAGCCTTCTGAGAGTCTCCAGGTCCCTCCACTTGTTGCTTGAGCTGAGCCCGCCTCCCTCTGTGGCTGGGAAGCAGCCCCTGCCCTCGCTGCTGCCCACTCCCCAGTGGGGCACAGCTGTGGGGGGCAGCCCAGCCCTTTGTCTGCGGGCAGCGCTGGCCGAGGGGCAGAGGAGGCTGGCTGGGAGGGAAGGCAGGACTGGAGCTCTGCTCTCAGTTGGAATCGGCACTTCTTGGCTGCTTTGGGTATTTATGCCTGGATTTTTGACCTGGTTTATTTTCAAGATGAACTGAACTTGAGAGTTTTTTGTAGAGGGTAGGTCCTGTGCCTGTCTGCATAGTCTGGAAACACATGAGATACATTCTTGTGGTTGTCCTGTGCAGGGCCAGGAGCTGGACTTCAATGATCCTTGTGGGTCCCTTCCAACTCAGGATATTCCATAACTTTAAGTTTTATCATTTATGATTTTACTATACGATCAGCTGAGTTATTCTGCAGATTGAATACATTTGATGCTCAGATGAGAACACAAAGAGCAGTGTAGAAATTCAGTTTTCTGTTAAGATCATCTGCAGGCACGTACAAATGCTCCCTGAGAAAGCCCAAGGTAAAGCAGCTGGAGAAGACAAGCTGCCTGTGCCTCACCTTGCAGGGCGGTGCCAGCGAGCCCCTGCCACCCAGCTGAGGTATTTGTACAGCTCCAGCTGAGCTCGGCAGAGCCCCCGGCCCCTCTGAGGGGCTCTGCCCCAGGCCCGGGGTCCCTCAGAGCTCAGCCCCCCTGAGCTGCTCCTCAGCCATCCCAGCCCCTTCCCAGCTCTCCCTTTAAACCACATCTGCAGTGAGAGGATTTTTTTCCTCAACAAAGTCCAACAAGGCTGGGCTGTCTCACAGAAGCAGTTTCGTTAGACTTGTACTTGCATCTTTCATTCCCCCTCCAGTGTGAACGCTCCTCAGATAACACAGCTCACATGAAAAGACTTCTTCAAATTCTTTAAGTGCACATTAAAATGCAAATCGGCCTTCTTATTAAAGACTTCTGGAAGTTCTCTGACAGCACATTTAAATGCAAATCAGTGAAACATAGACTCAATATTAAAATCCAAACAATTACTTGATCCACATGCTGAAATTAAAGTGGGACCACATTCTATGTCTCCATAAAACCAGTGGCCTTTTCAGCAGCACAGGGGAGGCAGCTCTGTGTGGGGCTGCCCCAGCTTTCTGAGGGCCAGGAGGGGCCCCAGGGTCACTGAGCTCCCCTGTCCCACCGTGGGGATGTCACAGGGTCAGAGCTGTCTTTGTGACATCCCGACACGGGTCTGGACTGGTGCAAAGCCGAGGCCCAGCTGGCAGTTCCAATAAAGCCTCCCTGGTGCCACCAGAGCCTCTCTGTCCGGTTTGGATGTCACCGATGTGCAGATCCCCCGGGAGGAGCCAAGGCACAGCTCTGGAGCTCTGCCCGTGCAGGTGTGGGCTCATCAGTGTCCAGGAGATAAAGGGGGAGTGTGTGAGGCAGCAGCACAGACCATTAAAATCCCCTTAATAAGTAAGAAGCCATAGCTGGATTTTGAATTTTTCCTCAAATTATGCAGTCTGAGGTTAAAGCTCTACCTCCAGCCAAAGTGCTGGTAATTATTTGATGGAGCTTTAGTGGGCATGGGCTGAGGCCAGTTCTAAAAGCTCGGAGTGTCAGGGGAGGCAGCTCAGCTGAGCACATCTGATCTGCTTTATTTTAAAGTATGATAATCCATTAGGAACAACAGGCTTTAACTGTCTTTAAATCTGAATGAGGCCCTTTTGCTTTTGCTCTGCTGTGCTTGTGACGTTCCTGCAGAAAGACCCAAGAGGAGCAAAAGATGCTTTTCCACCACTCTTTTTTTCCCCTCTCTGAATTTATTTGGCAGTTTCCCCTCAGGCCTGGCTTTCAGAGATCCGCGAGTGAGCACTCACTCGGTGTGACAGGGGGAGTCAGGGCTGGGGCTGCAGAGTGCTGCCCACCACACCACGGGAAGCATTTCTGTGGTGGGGTTTTTCTCCTGGTTTCTCTCAGACTTCGCATTTGGAATGTGGCCGTTTTTTCTGGAAATATTTTGTCTTGTTTCTCAGACAATGTTGTTTGGAGGACAGTGAAGAGACTGAGGTACACCAGAAATATGGGACCTATGTGTTTGGGAAAAGCACTGCCTGCAGGGAGGGCTTAGAGGTCGATAGGAACAGCCCCTGGTGACTCTTGGGCTGGTTCTTCACACGTAGTTGGAATTATTTGCATTATCACCTTGAGACAGGCTGAGGGGACAGGGGACAGTGCAGGGTCACTCCTCCCACTTGGCCATATCAGTTTTTATTGCTGGCTGGTGTGTAGCCACAGCTGAGGCTTCTCCAAGAGAAAAAGGGGATACTTTTCTCACATGAATTGGAGATCCCACAAACAAGCTTTGCCAACAGCAACATTTTATTTATTTGAGGTATTTGAGGGATCTGAAGCTCTGCTTTTGTTTGGATCTTTTATGTCATTTCATGTGCTAATCAGGGCTTTTTAACTTGACTGTCACTCAAATGCTTCTTGATGATGATGAGCAAAATTAAGCTGTTTCACTGCTGTGTATCATAAGTGAATTTTAATTTTAAAGGAAAAAGTGAGAATTTTTCCATTTTAAAAGTATGATTATTTTAAAAAGGACTCATAGTGGTATTAGTTAATCTTCTAGGTAAAATGGAATCAAAAATACAAAAGGGATCTGGTTGTTCCCTCTCCTCCACATACCATTTATTACATGAAAATAAATGTCATACCCAAGTAGATGTGAGTGATGCACAAGGACAAAGTGTCCTGTAGCTGGTATCCATCAGTGTTTGAAAAATGGAAAGGATGGGAAATGTTTCAGCTGGTGGTGTTCATGGGTTCCTTGTCTCTGCCCCACCCTTGATTGCAAATATTTCAATGTTGGGGAAAATTGAAGATCAGGTCATGAACTGTAAATGAAAATGAATTTTGTATGTGAGCGGGTGGGAGCCTTGGGAAAAAGGGGAAGAATCACAGAATCGCTGAGGCTGGAAAAGACCTTCAAGGTCACTGAGTCCAAGCTGTGCCCAGTCCCCACCCTGTCCGCGCCCGGAGCAGCCGGAGCCGATCTCTGCGTGCTGCTGGCTGGGAGCTGCTGGGCGCCTCCGGGGCTCCTGCGGAGATCCGCGTTCCAGGGACGTGTCCTGCACCAGAGCGGGGCTCTGGCCTTTACAGCTCCAGCCAGCGAGGAGGAATCGCTCCTGCCGCTGCCCGCGGGCGCTGAAATCCCTGACATGTGCTCTTTATTATGGGCTTAAGAAGCCTGGAAAATCAGAGCCTCGGCAATCCCTCAGCACAATGCACGTTACTGCAAGCTACAGTGCAAATTAGAGTGGAAAACCGCGTTGTTCCTGAGCTATTTGTCCATGGGCTTTGTTGCTAAGTTGGTGCTTTCTCTTTCAGAAGGAGACAGAAATGCAAAGTACCCGTTTTCCGTGGGTGCTCGGATCCGTGTGGAGAACATCTGCTTCCCACCACGAGCGCTTGGCTTAGCTCTGTTCTACTCCCTGCTCAGTCCCCACATTCTGTATCAACACTGGGAATGGTTTTTAATACTGAGAACGTGTAGAAATTCCTAGAAACAGCCCCTTTTTGGGGTGCTGGCACTGAGAGAGCTCAGCCACCCCACCCACGCCGCGCAGCTGGGAGCGGGGGCAGCTCCGGGAGCCGGGCAGGGCTCTGGCCGGACACGGCCGGGCGCTGCTTTGAGGGCTTAGAACTCAATTTCTCATCCTCCCGGGATACATTTGTGGTGCTCCTCCCTAAGAGCTGTTTAAGCATTTGCCGCTGCCTTGTGCTCAGCCGTGCTCTGCCGCCCGCAGCGATGCCGCGAGCATCTCCCGGTGTCCCGGGTGGAGCCCGGGGCTTTCCCGTCCCGTGCGGGTCCCTGCGAGCCCAGCAGTGGCTGCCGCGTTCCCTGCTGGGTTCCTTATTTCCCTTCCTCCCCTCTCCTTGTGACCTTTTTGTCCCAAAGTCACCTCTCCACGTGCCCGTGCCCCCTCCCGGTTTCCCGGCTCTCGCTTTCCCCTGTGGTGCAGTGAAAGATATTTCCATTTCCTATTGAATTTCCACTCTGCTTGACCCAGCTTAGGAAACTGCTACCCTTGGGCTTTATTGGAGAGTTCTGGGGGAGGAAAAACCCAGCAGCAACCGAGCAGTGCCCGATTCAGCGCGTCCCACTTCCCCCTCCTCCCTGCCGGGGTAGGAAAGGCGTTTCTCGCGGCAGAACCTGCCCAGCCCCCTCGACATGCCCTGGAAAACACAACCCAAACACATTTTCCGTAATGATCCCGGAGCAGCAGTCAATATTTAACAGTCGCTCTTTCAAGCTGCTTTCTGGGCTCCGAGGAGAATTCCTAAAGAAAACAGTTTGTAGGAAATGTATCGGAAAATTAACTTTGTGTTCATCAACACGTCGTTAACGGCTTTCTCACTCGAACAATCAAATGTCCCTGATTGTTCCCATCTTGGAGAAAGGTGAAGGCTGGCACCAGGCAATCTGTTCTCCCATCATTTGCTCGTGGCAGTGCTGGTCCCAGGGGGGCTGCAGGTTGCTGATGTGGGGGCAGTGCAGGAAAAGGCATCTGCTGTGTTCCTGAGCCTGTTTACAGCACCGAGCCCAAAATCTGCATGGGTTGGAAGTGATGAAATTTTTTTTAATTTTGTTTTTACAAGAAACAGGCATCATTCATGAATCCCTTTTGCCATTCTCAGTTTTCCTTGCTTCTCCTTCCCAGTCTCCTCAGCCAGCCAGTGCAGCTTTTCATCTCCTCCTGCCTTTTCTGGCATCTCTTCACTCTGTGTCAGCCTCCTCTGCTGCATCAAGAACATAATTTTTTATTCTGTTTGGTTTTGGATGCTGGTCCCCAACTGCATGATTTGCTAAAGGAGCCAAAGTTTAGCTTTTCTTTTACTTGCATGGGATCAACGTGAATTCAACCACCCCCACACAATTTTTGAGTCATGAGTGAGTTGCCTTGGAGCCTGCGACTCCTCTCCGTTGCTCCCTGTGAACAGTGACAGCCAGAATTGTGGGCTCGCTTGGCTGATGGTCCCCACACTCCTGCAGGCTGGCAGGGCTGGAACTCGCAGGGATGAAGGGCCTGGAGCTCCTTCCCCACACAGGTCACTGCTTTGGGTGTCAGGATGAGGCTCTTCCCCAACAGTCCTGGGGAGGCCACGCTTCCCACAGGGGTCTCCAGGGGAACAACCACAGATGCTCCAGCCCTGGAAGTGCCCAAGGCCAGGTTGGAGCAACCTGGGGTAGTGGAAGGTGTCCCTGCCCATGGCAGGGCCTGGAATAGGATGAGTGTTAAGGTCCCTTCCAACCCAAACCATCCTGGGATTCTGTGATAACCACAAACCCCATTTCAGGAGAGAGGAAGGAGGTAAAGCAGTTTATGGTTGTGAGGAAGAGGAGGCAGAGAAAGGGTTTGCAGGGAGACACTGAGGTGACACCTGCAGCTGTGACCTTTTCCAGGATCTTCTGTCAGCATGTGAATGGCAGGAAGGTGGAACAGCCAAAGAGAAGAATTTGATAATTATGGAGATGGGAGTTTGTTTACCAGGAAATAGCAGAGAGGGCATCTTCAGTCCTTGGGCCAAAGAGCTGGCACGGTGTGGATGCAGCCAGGCCATCCCAGCTGAGGATGATGCCAAACCATGGGACTGAGTTATTGGTGTGATCAGAGTGTTGACCCCAGTGATGGAGAGAAGTGTGTGGGGAAGCTGGAAAGAGAGAGGAGCCTCTCCAGTGTCCCCAGCCCTGCAGGACAGACCTCCCCAGGGCTGGGAGGGTGCCTGGGTTTGGGGGTTGAACTGAAGGAGAGGTGTTTGGAGCTGAAAGATGCATCTGTGAGTCATCAGCACAGAACTGTTAATTAAAGATGTGTTGAGGGATGAAACTACACAGAAACAAATGAGAAGCAAAGACAAACAAGACAGTTGGAGAACTGCACAGAAAGTGAACAAAGCTGGGGGAGAGGATGCTCCAGATGAAGGATTTCAGGAGGGATTTCGTGTCAGGATGCGGGGTTTGGAGGAGAGGAGCTGTCTGAACCCCTGTGTCGGAGGGTTGGCAGAGGTGCCTCCTCTCCTGTGGGCACAGCAGGCTCAGGAGAGGCTCCAGCAGCGTGTGGTGGCCAGGACTGGGACTGAAAGCTTGGGCTGGGAAAGAAAGGACACCTCACAATTGAGACACCATCTGCCAGCTTTTAATGACCTTGGAGAAAACAAGGACAGTGAAGAAGCAGACGAGAGGCGTGGGTGTGACAGGGACATTGTTCCCTTGACAGTGGGCTTGCTGGTGGCAATGGAGGGGTGGATCTGTGTTGGGAAAAGAGGTGGCAGAGGAATTCAGGTGGAGGGGCTCAGCCTGGCCGTGGAGTTGGTATGGGATACCTCTCCCTGGGCAGGAGCAGGTGCTGCCAGCCTGCTGCTCATTTCCATTTTAACAGCATTTTCCCTCGAGGGAGAACACACCAGGTAATCTCCTGTTTTGCTTATTCTGACATTAAAGAGGGAATAACAATAGGGTAACAAAAAAAAAAGATTAATTTTCAAACAGTAATTGCCTTTCTGTTGATAGCACTGACAACTCCCAGGCACCTTCCAATTACAGCTTTTGTGCCTTCCCTTTGCCTCAGCTCCCTGTGCCTGGAACAGGACCTGCAGCATCAGTCACCAGCTCGTAATTTCCCACTGTCCCCCCTGGTCTGGTGGGACAGGGAGTGTCCAGGTGGGGGATGTGTGGGCTGAAGAAATCTCCAGGTTGTAGCAATGTTGTCTCTGGCTGGACAGAGTGACCACACCAAGGGGTGATGCTGAGCTGGGGCAGGTGTGTTCTGTCTGGGCTTTACAGAGATATTGGACACATTGGACATCAGGAGGAATTTCTTCCTGGAAAGGGTTGTTGGGCACTGGAACGAGCTGTCCAGGGAGGTTTGGAGTCCCCATCCCTGGAGGTGTCCAAGGAAGGCCTGGAGGTGGCACTCAGTGCTGTGGGCTGGGGACAAGATGGGGATCAGACATAGGTTGGATGCGGTGGTCTGGGAGGGCTTTTCCAATCTCAGTGATTCTGTGACTTTTAAGTTCCTTTGCTTCCTAAGGGACAGGGTGGGACAGGACAGCGGCTCCTGGCTGTGACAGGCTAACCTGCGTGTCCTGGGCTCAGGGTCCCCATTGTCCCCAGGCTCAGGCACTGTGATGGGGACAGCAGTGCCAGTGCCTTGAGTCCCTGGGCTGGGCAGGCCTGGCATGTGGTCCCTGGGCTGGTGTCCCCAGGGAGTGGCTGTGGGTGTTGTTACACCTCAGCTCAGGCGAGCCCAGGTCACTGCAGGGAAGGTGAACACGTCCCCAGTTTAACACCACGGACACGTCTTCTCTTTCACTTCTGTTTTGATTTGCATTTATAACATAAGCAAGTGTTCAGGGCCAATGGATCTAAACCCAGAAATCAATGCCTGTTACTGCTGTTCTGAAGAGGCCACAGGCAGCCCAGGAGCTCTTGTGCTCAAAGAGGCCTCGAGAACACCAGGTTTGTGATGATGCCCCTTACATTTGGGGCTCACTTTCTGCATGCAGTCCCTCTGTCCCCTCCTCGTGTTTTTGGTCCCTTTAATGGTGCCCCCGGGCAGGGTCTGGGTGTGCTGGGAGTCCTGGCATCCCTGAGCCCCGATGCCATGGGAATGCCAGGCCAGTGCTGACCATGGGGCTCATAAACAGAGACTGGCACCATGGTGGTGGTGCAGGTCACACCCAGCAATGCCAGGCTGGTGTTTGCAGCCAGCTCTGCTTTTGCCATGTGGTGCTGCCTTTTCCCTCGGTTCCATGAATCCGGTGCTTCAGCAGTTTCAGGTGAGCACCTTGCCACGGTGCCTGCAGAAGGAAGGGTGTGCTGCCTCTGCTCACCTCCCCCAGCATCAATCCTTTCTAGCCTTGGGTAATTGATAAGAAGTAAAATGGAATAATCTGAATAGCTCTATAGTATCTATGTTAATAAATTCCTCTGAGACAGGATAGCAGTGATAGTGAAAAATAAGCTCGTTACCATGTGCAGTTCCTGCTCTGATGTTTATGGCTGCCACAGTTACACAAACTGTTCACAGAGCACTGATGATCCAGCAATAGATGAGAATAGATTTTCTTAAACTTATTTTTTGTTGAAATGGGATGATTTACTCCTTGTCCCTGCTTGTGGCATCGCTGTGATGCACACGACAAGCACGAGTGGTAGGAGCAATATGTTGCCCGTGGGAAGCGTTGTGGGTGATGGTAATGCTGGGAGAAGTGTGCGAGGGCTGCAAGGAGCTGAAGAGATGTAGAAATGCACTTTGTCAAGTGTAATCCATCCCAGGATAATGCAGGTACACGCACGGAATGGGATTCTGGGCTCTGCTCCTTCGCTGCGCTGTGAGGGAGGTGTTGTAAGCTGCTCTTCCCACACTTGCTACGTCCCCTGTGCCTGTCATGGGCCATTCCCTGCCTGCCACTTCCCTGAGCTCACCTCCCAGGCTGGGATTCACCTGGCGCCCAGCCCAGGTGCTCTGGACGCTGCAGTTCTGCACATGCAGACATTCCCAGCACATCTGCAGTCGTATTTCTCCTGATTTCCAGCAGCCTTTTAGTGTTGCCATTTTATGGGCGCTGGTACTTCCTGCTCAGTGGGGAAAAAAGCTCTTTATAGGGAAAGCAGAGAGGATGGAGGGTTGGTCTGCATTCACTGAGTCCTCTTTATTTCCCTTTTCACCACAAAAAAGAACATGTGAGAGGGGCTGGAGTGACAGCGAATGATGAGCAGAGCCCGAGGCTGCTGGTGCTGCTGAGAGCATTTTGTGAGCAGGGCAGTGGCTGGATCGGGAAGCTGGGGGAAAGAAGGAGTTGCACAAGTGGCTCCAGAGGCCAACAAACCCTCATGAAAACTGCCTTTTAGGAAGAGCTGGTGTTGTATTTGTGGTCTGCAGTCATTCACTGCTTTCACCCCTGTTTTATTGCAGAGAGGGGAGTGCTCGAATCCACAGAAGTGTTGATAGGGAGTTACCTGTGCGCAGGGAAAATCACACGAACTTTACAAGCTGCATCAAGCTGTGCCTGGGTGATCAGACCCCCCAGCAGCACTGAGCTCTGCTCCTTTGAGTCGCTGCCCATCAGCACTGCCCAGGGCCCCCAGGGTCCCCGTTTGCTTTGACTCCACGTTCTCTCTGGACAGAAACTGAGGGAGTCCATCTGCAGATACCTGGGCACCCAGAGGCAGGAGCTGAGGAGCCGGGAGCGGGGCTGTGCGGGAGCCCCGTGTCCCTGTGCTGAGGCTGCAGACCCGTGTGTTCTCCGGGAGCCGTGGTGAGGCGGCAGGAGGGGACAGTGCAACACCCAGCGTGAGCTGGGGGGATGCAGACGCTCAGCAGATGCAAACCTGATTGCTAAAGGCGAACTCTAACCTCCTTTTTCCCCCTCCGTTCCGAGGCGAGCTGTCGCGGCAGGGCTGTACCCCGGCTACCCCCGGAGAGCTGCAGCAGTGGGGCCGCGGGTTTGGTGTTTGTGTTTGAACGCACATCACAAATACGACGATTTTGGATGCTCCACGTAATCCGGGGCAATTTCAGGGTCTGCATTCCCCGTCGCCTGGGGTCAGCCCGGTCCGTGGCGAGCTGGCTGAGCTCCCGTGGGCACCTGGGCTGCTCTGGGTGCTCCGGGAGTGATTTATCTTCTGTTTGCCCAAGTTCCCTGTGCGAGGAGGCTGCAGTGAAGCGCATCCTGCGATAGCAGCCATCCTTCCAGCCCGGCGCCGCCGCTGCCGCCGGCTCCGCTCCGCTGCTCCCTGATGAGGCGAGCGGAGGGGCTGGGGCACCGGCGGTGGCACCGGGAGCCGTGCGGGAGCCGTGGCACCGGGGGGCGGTGCGGGAGCGGTGGCACCGGGGGGCGGTGCGGGAGCGGTGGCACCGGAGTCGGTGCGGGAGCGATGGCACCGGGGGCGGTGCGGGAGCGGTGGCACCGGGGGACGGTGCGGGAGCGGTGGCACTGGAGAGGACGTGCGGGAGCGGTGGCACCGGGGGGCGGTGCGGGGGCGGTGGCGCCGGGGNGACGGTGCGGGAGCGGTGGCACTGGAGAGGACGTGCGGGAGCGGTGGCACCGGGGGGCGGTGCGGGGGCACCGGGGGGCTGCGGGCGGCTCTCTGCGGCACCGAGCACCTCTCTGCCTCTCCCGCCCCGCACGCGGCGCTTTCGGTGCCAACTACCTAGAAATAATTATTTGATTATACAATTCTTTGCTAACTGCTTTGTTCTCCATCTTGTCTTTGATTGCTCAGGACCGTTTTGGGGTGAAATAATTGCATGTTCAGGGAATTTGCTTAGAAACTGGTAATTATTAATTTCCCCATCAATTCATGTTCCACGTGCGTTTGGGGCACGACGGGCTGGGAGAGCAGCGGGTCCTGCCGGGGACGGGAGCTGCTCCCTCCGTGACGGGATCCTGGCTTTGTTTGACTGCAGTGACATCACCCCTGTCCCCGCAGCCTCCTCACTCCTCGGGCTTAACCGACTGCCCTCTATTTTCTGTGCCTTTTCAGCTGGGTGTTTCTGTGATCCAACTGCCTCGTCTCTTTCAGTTGATGACTCCGATTTATTAGTAATGATGTGCTAATTATTCTGGTTCTGGGGCTGTTGATAATTGCTTCAGATTATGAGAGTACAGAACCATTAAGGTTGGAAAAGACCTCCAAGATCATCAAGCCCAACCTTTGACCAATCATCACCTGGTCAACCAGACCAGAGTACGTCCAGTCTCAAACAAAGTTCGAGAAATGACTTTTAGTAGTTTAAAGCAGTTTGAAGTTCATGAATAATACGTAGCTTATCTCATGAGCCATCATTAACCTGTGCTGAAGCCCACTGAAGAATTTCAATTCGGTTTAAATCTCCCATTTCCTGAGCAGAGGTGATGTCTAGGTGTGAGGAGTGTGACAAATCCTCATCTCCACCCCCCTCTAGACTCTCCAGCAAGTGCCTAATTATTCTTTCCCACAATTAGGCCCATTCTGAGTTTCCTAACTGTGAAATTTAAAAATCCAGTTTCTTAAGTCTCTTAAAATTATGGTGATGAACCTTTTGTGGATGCAGGAGAGACATGGCAGGGGAGGCCCGAGGCTCCCTCCTGGCCCTGACTCTGCATCCTGAAAGCAGAACTAGAGAAGCCACTGTCACTGTGCTTTATATTGAATTTCTGCTTGGGTCTTCCAGTTAGCAACCACTGAGAGTTTCCATAACTATTGAGGTAAATTTAAATTTTAAAGAAAATGCCATTGGGATGGAAACACTTTGGAGGAAGAGAACCAGTTTGGTTACTGATGGGGGAAGTGCAGGGAAAGTTTCTGGGGCACAGGCGCCGATGGGACCTTGCAGGTGCTTTGGAGGCAGATATAAGTCCTTGTTTCTTCCACAGGCAGCTCTGGAATGGGCCATGGACAGGGAACAGTGTCTGTTAGAGACTGGTATGTGCTGAAACATGGAATTTTATATGCTTCGTTTATACCCCTGAACCGCTTGCTTATCAATGTTCCCAAATGCAGGGATGTGATGTGTTCTGTAACAAACAGGAAACAAACAATGATTTGGAAAGGATTTCATTAACCTGGATGAATTTATTTAAGCAGCATTAGAAGTTTTGCCAGGAGTATTTGCTGTCTTATTTTTTCATTTCTATGTAAAAAGGTGCCTTGCTCGGTTTGTGCACATTACCTCGAGGTTTTGATTAACTTCAGTGTTTTCATTAGCTACCTGTGATTAAAGATTTATGGTACAGCACGTCCACGCTCCTGCACAACATTGACAGCAGAGAGGAAATGGGGCTCGGGCGATGGAGAGCTGGGCTGGTGCAGGAGCTGGGGGGTGCAACCCCGGGTTTGTGCTGTGCTGGTGTTTGTCAGCCTCTGGTTCTGCTCCATCCAGCCTCTCTTGTCAGGCTGGGGGCTCTGAGCCCCTGGGAGCCCGGCAGCAGCTGGGTGGGGAGGGCCCAGAGCAGGAACAGCAGCGATTTCTCTCCAGTTGGTGCCTCCTCTCGGGCTGTGCACGGCTCATCAGGAGCAGGGAGAATTCGCCACATCCTCCTAAATCACCTTGTCGGTGTTTGTAATTTGGGCTCATAAAAGTGGCAGGAATTACTTGTGTGGGAGACCTCGGGGGCCATAAAAATTGAGAGCTTTAGTTAGATTTAATTAGTGACAAAAAGTAGTTTTGTCAGACTCTTTCCTTGCAGAACCCTGGCTGGCAAACCCCCTGTGGGCCTTGGGAGGAGACTCCTGGAGCTCAGGCTCCTGACTCAAACTCCACAGACTGGTTTAGAAAAGGGGCATCTTGACAAAGGGAAGGGGAAATATCCTCAAGTTGCCCCAGGGAGGTTTGGATTGCATATTAGGAGAATTCCTTCCTGCAGAGGGCTGTAAAGCCCTGGCACGGTTTGCTCAGGGCTCTAGTGGAGCCCCCTCCCCAGAAGTGTGGATGTGGCACTTGAGGCCAGGGTTAGTGGTGAACCAGGTGATCACAGAGGTCTTTTCCAACCACAATGGCTCTGTGAGTGCAGCTGGTCTTGGATAAGGCCAAGCATTCACAACCCAGTTTTGTCTTGTTGGGTTAAAACAGAAAAGGTGGGATCTCTTTCAGGCCAGAAGCTCAGGAGCTATTTCAGGAAGGCTTTCTCTGTTTCAGCAAGGGATGTGTTTTTGCTGGAAGCGAGGGAAGCACAGACGATTTGTTGTTGTTCAGCAGTCAGGGTGGTGTTAGCAGCTGTGTAAATTGGTTTAATTTCATTGACTTCCCCAGAAATGAACTGATTCTTCCCCACTGCGAATCTGGGTCCATGGGACTAAATTGATTTTCAAGCTGACATTTTTATTAGGAATAACATTTAAAGTTCAGATAATACTCATCAAATACTTGCTTACTGGTGCCCACGCCATCCTGCCTGGGTAAATAGGGTTATTGTATGCATGGAAATCTGGATAAATAGATACAAATCTGGATATTATGTTTATAATTAACCGACAGTAAGGTGGGGAATGTGAGGCTGCCTGAGGAGAGCTGTGATCTGACTGAGCTGCCAGCACGTCCTCAGGTCAGGGAGTTGTGTCTTTGTCACCTGAAATGAGGCGGATCCAGTTCCCAGGGTTATGAGATGCTCCTTGAGGTCCCAGAGGTGAGGTGATTTGGTGAACTCAAGCACCAAAGACTCTTCAATCTTCGGCAGTGCAGAACATCTGCATGTCCTGTGCACACCTGTTCCCATGATGTAGGAAACATGCACACGGTGCCTGTTGTACCAGGCGTTGCTGCCAGGGCTCCCGTCCTCCCCTCCAGCCACGCCTCTGTCTGAACGGAGCAGGAGGGAGGGAGGAAAAGCCCCAAGGAGGGACAAGTGTCAGATCGGTGCTCACTGACAGTGTTCGGTGCCTGACTGCAGATACAGTGGCAGATGTAAAATACTGGCTCTGGCACCAGAAAATTGTTCTTTGAGTAATTGTATTATGTACTTCAATGCCTCTTTGATAAGGAGCAATTTGTGTGAGGAGTTGGCAAGTCGGTAATCCCTGGTTTTCCAACGGCATTTTACAGGGAACATGGCTGTGGAGGAGGCTGTTGATGAAATCTGGGGGGAGAAACGGGCTCCTTTCAAGGGGGAAATGCTACTCACAGCTGAAGTAAGGTGAGCCTTGCACTTAAACCTGATCCACTCAAGTGGCTGGAAATGTCAGGGATGTGGGAGACTTTGAACCCCTGGCTCTGATAAGATTTTTAACTTCACCATTTTGCCTCCCAGCTGAGCCACAGGAGCCAGGCAGGGCCTGTGCTGGGTGACCCCATCCTACAAAGTGCCCCCCAAGATGACTGTAGTGCAAAACCCTTGGACCTCATGGAAATACTTGTTACAGTTCCTCCCCGTTCATTACTGCCAGGAGGGGCAGCCCGAGGAGCCTCCAGGGCTGGTGTTTGCTGTCAGTTTAGCATCTTTGTGGTGTCATATGCAGAAATAACAAACCCAGGCAAACACAGGTGATGTCAGGTATTGTTTTCCCTTTTATTCCTGCTGTATTAAATGCTGCTCCTCTAGAAACAAATGTGTTGTGCAATAATTTGGTTGAGCGCCAGGAACAGCATCTGCATTTGCATTCTGTGAATTAGAAAGCAATCTGTTGCTAGAGGGGAGCTGGTGTAGTCATTTCTAGCTCAAAGTGCTCCTGAGATATTTCACCAAAAATACTCTGTGTCTGAGGCTGCTGCTTCCTCCTGTCTCAGATAAAAATGGCCACACAGGTGCTCTCGGAAAAGAATCATTCATAGCTATTTGTGTCACTTACCTCATGTTGCTCCAGAGAAACAACCACCACGCTTCCAAGGAAGACAGATTTTTTTTTTCTATGAAGCTTTTTTTAGTAAAATGAAATGCTTGGGTTGTTTTACCTTTCTGTTCAGGAAATGGCAAAATTCCACCTGCAGGAGGGGGAACTGGGGGCGATGCTGATACACAGCTCCTGCATGATTACCTGGAAATGCCACGAGCCTTCCCAATCACCTCTGGAATGTGCTCTAGATTTGATGTTGTACAACAATGTAAAATTGATGAGGTTGTTCTGAGTGTGAGGGGTTTGCAGTGAAAGCAAGGAAGGCTTTACATACAATTTATTCAGGGCCGGGTTGGACGGGGCTTGGAGCACCCTGGGACAGTGGGAGGTGTCCCTGCCCATGGCAGGGGTGGAACTGGACGAGCTTTAAGGTCCCTCCCAACCCAAAGCAGTCTGGGGTTCTGTGGTTCTATGATCTGCAGGGGTCTGGAGGGGAAATCCTGCTGTGCCACCTCCCTGTGTCCCCCAGGGGAGCAGAGCCAGCCCAGCTCTGTGCTCCTACAGCCGGGCAGGTCCCAGGGCTGAACTCCCCTTTTCCATGTGGGTTCTTGGAGGTGCCCTGGTGGTGATGCCCTGAAAAGTGCTCAGCCTTTGCTGCCAAGAGCTCAGAAGCTGCTGAGTGTGGGTTTGCCTGTGCTTTGTAAGATGGAAATTAGAGGCCGGACCTGCCAGGAGGAGCTGGGGCCCGGTGCTGCTGCAGCGGTCGTGGAGCNGGAAAAGCCCCAAGGAGGGACAAGTGTCAGATCGGTGCTCACTGACAGTGTTCGGTGCCTGACTGCAGATACAGTGGCAGATGTAAAATACTGGCTCTGGCACCAGAAAATTGTTCTTTGAGTAATTGTATTATGTACTTCAATGCCTCTTTGATAAGGAGCAATTTGTGTGAGGAGTTGGCAAGTCGGTAATCCCTGGTTTTCCAACGGCATTTTACAGGGAACATGGCTGTGGAGGAGGCTGTTGATGAAATCTGGGGGGAGAAACGGGCTCCTTTCAAGGGGGAAATGCTACTCACAGCTGAAGTAAGGTGAGCCTTGCACTTAAACCTGATCCACTCAAGTGGCTGGAAATGTCAGGGATGTGGGAGACTTTGAACCCCTGGCTCTGATAAGATTTTTAACTTCACCATTTTGCCTCCCAGCTGAGCCACAGGAGCCAGGCAGGGCCTGTGCTGGGTGACCCCATCCTACAAAGTGCCCCCCAAGATGACTGTAGTGCAAAACCCTTGGACCTCATGGAAATACTTGTTACAGTTCCTCCCCGTTCATTACTGCCAGGAGGGGCAGCCCGAGGAGCCTCCAGGGCTGGTGTTTGCTGTCAGTTTAGCATCTTTGTGGTGTCATATGCAGAAATAACAAACCCAGGCAAACACAGGTGATGTCAGGTATTGTTTTCCCTTTTATTCCTGCTGTATTAAATGCTGCTCCTCTAGAAACAAATGTGTTGTGCAATAATTTGGTTGAGCGCCAGGAACAGCATCTGCATTTGCATTCTGTGAATTAGAAAGCAATCTGTTGCTAGAGGGGAGCTGGTGTAGTCATTTCTAGCTCAAAGTGCTCCTGAGATATTTCACCAAAAATACTCTGTGTCTGAGGCTGCTGCTTCCTCCTGTCTCAGATAAAAATGGCCACACAGGTGCTCTCGGAAAAGAATCATTCATAGCTATTTGTGTCACTTACCTCATGTTGCTCCAGAGAAACAACCACCACGCTTCCAAGGAAGACAGATTTTTTTTTTCTATGAAGCTTTTTTTAGTAAAATGAAATGCTTGGGTTGTTTTACCTTTCTGTTCAGGAAATGGCAAAATTCCACCTGCAGGAGGGGGAACTGGGGGCGATGCTGATACACAGCTCCTGCATGATTACCTGGAAATGCCACGAGCCTTCCCAATCACCTCTGGAATGTGCTCTAGATTTGATGTTGTACAACAATGTAAAATTGATGAGGTTGTTCTGAGTGTGAGGGGTTTGCAGTGAAAGCAAGGAAGGCTTTACATACAATTTATTCAGGGCCGGGTTGGACGGGGCTTGGAGCACCCTGGGACAGTGGGAGGTGTCCCTGCCCATGGCAGGGGTGGAACTGGACGAGCTTTAAGGTCCCTCCCAACCCAAAGCAGTCTGGGGTTCTGTGGTTCTATGATCTGCAGGGGTCTGGAGGGGAAATCCTGCTGTGCCACCTCCCTGTGTCCCCCAGGGGAGCAGAGCCAGCCCAGCTCTGTGCTCCTACAGCCGGGCAGGTCCCAGGGCTGAACTCCCCTTTTCCATGTGGGTTCTTGGAGGTGCCCTGGTGGTGATGCCCTGAAAAGTGCTCAGCCTTTGCTGCCAAGAGCTCAGAAGCTGCTGAGTGTGGGTTTGCCTGTGCTTTGTAAGATGGAAATTAGAGGCCGGACCTGCCAGGAGGAGCTGGGGCCCGGTGCTGCTGCAGCGGTCGTGGAGCTGCCCCGTGCTGGAGGGACCGTCCGTGCCCCAGAAGAGCAGGGGCAGGGTGGGGGCTCTCAGCGCGGCGCCTGTTGCTGGTTTGTCCGGGAATAAAACCTGTGGGGATGACTTTTCCTGACCGAGGCCGTCACTCGCAGCCTCCCTGGCCAGGCTGTCTCAGATGGCAATTTTGAGCAGCCTTGATTGAAAAAAGCAGTGGAGAGCCTGGGAGCTGCTCCGACTGATCTCCCCTGGCTGCAGCCTGGGAGCTGCTCCGACTGATCTCCCCTGTTCCTGGGAGTAGCTTTTCCTCCCCCTCTTTCAAATGCAGTAAGCAGTGCATTGTGACGGACTGAATTCACGGACCAAAGGGAGCGGGGAACAAAGGCGGCGGTGCCCGGTGAAAGCCTGCCCGGGGCAACGGGCACCTTTTAGATCGTTCTCTGCTCCTCTGTCCTCTCCGCTGTATCAAAAGATGAAAGCTTTCCATCTCGGCTCAGGCTGACTAATTAAACTGCTCCGCTGGGCTCCCGGCCCGGCTCAGCCCCACCTCTGCCTTCAGCCTCTCGGGCTGCTGCTCTCGCAGGTAACGTGGGCTCCGCGCAGGGCTTGCAAGTGCTGCATTAGCGGCCCCTGGGAGCCGGGGATTAGAGCCAGCCAGTCCTCCCTGCGCAAAGACTAAAAATCCTCCGTGCGGGGAAGTCGCGGGGCTGGAGGCAGCGGAGCCGGGAGAGCAGGGCAGGGTTTGGCCTGGATGTGCGGACAGTGCAGGGAACAGCCCTCCTGAAAAACACCACAGTTAATTGTTATGCAGAACTGGTTCGTGTTTTCCAGCCCGCCGAGATCAGTGCTCATCACTTCCCCATAGAAAGTGCAGCTGGCCGGTATTCCTCGCTCTTCCCGGGGTGAAAGGAAAACGAAGGATTTCCGTGCTCTCGGGGGGAGCTTTGGCAGAGCCACCCTGAGCACCCCCGGGCACTTGGCTGCCCAGAGCCCCTCGGCACCGCCCCGCGCTGTCCGGAGCCGGGCCGGGAGCGGGGCTGCCCTGGGACCGTCCCGGCGCTCGGTGTGCTCCCGTGCTCTGCCGCGGGGAGGGGGGGCTGNCGGGGCTCAAAGCTCAGGGCTCAGGGCGAATTCGGCCTGGCAGCTTCTGCAGAGGGGCTGCAGTCAATCCCTGGACCTTTGGGGGCCACCCAGAACCCGCGGAGCTGATGGAAGGAGTTCAGTGAACTTTGAATCCTGCTCCAAGCGCTGGGTCCTTTCCCCATGGAGGAGCAGATCCTGATTTTAATGCCTGTTTTTGTCGGCATCCCCGGAGGTTTTATTTCCTTGAGCTGCTCTCGCTGCAAACGGCGCTGATTCGTTTGGCTGAATCCTCGTCGAGGCGCTTGAGCTAAAAATGAAATGCAAATGTACAGGAGCTATTCCTGTTTTTTTCAGCTGTAGAAAGCAGGAATTGGAAAGATAAATTACCATAGTTCCCTTTAAGCACGTATTGCTGGGAAGCAAACACTGAAACATCAAAATAAAGCCTTTTTTTCTTCTTCCCTCTTTTTAAAGCAAGAATATAATTATGCTCCGTGGATCTCACCAGAGCACAGATCAAAGCCATTAAGTAACTGCTCTTGGCTCTTTTACTGTGGCTCTGGGTGGCACATCCAGTGTTTATAGCTGGCACTGCAGGGAGCAGCCCCGGCACCCCGAAAGGCTCTGTGGGGAACCGGCACCTCTGTCCCGGCCACCCCGGGGTGCTGAGGGCCAGAGGAGCAGCAGCAGCCCCCAGAGGGGTGTGGGGGTCCTGCCCTCTGCCCCTGACCGTGTTTGCCAAGGCAAAGGCTGGGGCTGGGGACAGGGAAATGCCTGCAGGCTGCTGGTAAAGTGGATGTTCATATCAAGTCACTTGTAGCTTCAGTGTCTGCTTGGCTTATTCTCATTTAGGATAAAAATCTCTCTCAGAAGCTCAGGAATGCCTAAAATGCAACTCCCCTGCCTCGCACTTTGCAGCAGGACAAATTGGATCCAAAGCACTGACAGCCCTCAGTTTCAACTTGGCAATGGGCACCGGGTCATTTTCCCTAGCACAGCCAGGAGATTGTGCAGAGATAAGACTATCCATCATTTTTAACACGGGGAGGCTTGGCAAAAAAAAAAGACATTTGACGACTGAAAGCAATTTATGTTTCCCCACAGAAATGTTCTCCTATTTTAAAAATGCAGTAGTTCCCTTCTTGCCTTACTTCTGCCTGCATGCCCCTCTTCCAGGGCATGTTCCAGCACTGGTTTGTTTCTGATTGCAGGGAAAATTCCCATTTCTGATCCACGGTGGGATTCCTGTGATGGCTCCTGCCATGGTGCCATCGGGGTGTTGAGAGAGCAGGTCCCAGGCTGCAGCCCAGCTGAGCTTGGCGTGGGCTCAGGGGAGGGCTCTGTGCTCAGGGCTGGCTCCGGGCAGAGCCCACAGCCCCTGCTTCCCCACTGGGAAAGGAACAGCCCCAAAAACAGTCAGCTCTGGAGAGGAGATGTGAAGAGAAAGGATGAGGGGAAAAAGGGAGTGATCCAAGTGGGGAAAAGATGGTGTCCCTTGCAGGAGTGGGAGCTGTGGCATCACCCCGGTTCCAGCCAGGCTCGGCTTTAAACCTCACATTCAGAGAAGCTCACCTGTGGCCAGGTTAATGCCACACCACATTTGGCCAAGGCCCAGACCAGCTCCCAGATCCACAGGGATCCACTTTGATCCATTTTTTGGTGGAGCCCCCATCCCTGGAGGTGTCCAAGGAAGGCCTGGAGGTGGCACTCAGTGCTCTGGGCTGGTGACCAGGTGGGGATCAGGCACAGCTTGGGTTCGATGGTCTGGGAGGTCTCTTCCAACCTCAGTGATCCTGGGATTCTGTGCCCCATGTGCCACATGACTAAAAACCAGCTTAAAACACCCTCAGTGGTGTGTGGGTGGTGGTGGCAGGGCTGGCATCTACTCGAGATGTCTTGGAAGAATGGCTTCGGAGAGTTGTTGTGGTGACCTCCCCAAAAACTGCACATGGACATTTGTGACACTGCAGGAAAGGAGCCTTTGCAGTGGGGGTGTGGGAAATAGATCACTGCTTGGCTTGGCTTAAATCCAGAGGTTTTGTTTGGAAAAGAAGTTTTCAGAAGAAAAGAACAAAGTTTTCCTGAGCGATGTTCTTTCTCTTTGCCTTTCCCCCAGGCTGCGGGAGGAAAACTCTCCATCCATGCCATGGCTGCTATTGGGTCGCCAAAAAAGTAGACTTAGAGCCAGAGTTCCCCTGAAATGAACCAGGATATTAATTAAAATCTGTAATTGCAGAGCTCCTGAGCCAGTAATGATAGGATGTGCGAGTGTTTCTCTGTGATTCCTGTTAATCAAGAGGAGAGCCAAAGAAACAATACGTTAATCACAAAAGTGAAGATTTCTGAGCACATAATGATTGGTAAGGACCCAACTGCCATTGATCATCCCCGGGAGTTTCACACACAGTGGCCTTTTGTGCCTTTCAGAACCTGCCTGAAGCGGAAGACCCACGAATGCTCCGGTGTGGGCACTGAGGGGGGGCTGCTGATCTGTCTGCTGCAGTTGCAGGGAGCTTTGGTACCGGGAGGGGCTGAGCTTCGACCTGGACACCTGCAAATCTTGAATCCCTGCCACTGCTACTGGTTTGCTGAAACAAAACCTGCCTGCCAGAGAGCCTGGCTGGGAGCAGCTTTACCTTACCTGGTGTAGGTGATCCTCTGTCTGGTTCCACCACAGCCCTCCCCAGTGGAGCTGGGGACTGTTCACTGGAGTCCCTGTGCTGAAATTGCCCTCCCTGCACTCCAGGAGGGACTGGGGATCCAGTGCTGCCTATGGAACTGAGGGGTTGTGCCTGTGTTTTGAGGTTTAAATACCTGCCTGAGCGCCCATGGGGGTGCAGCTGCAGAGGCTGGGCTGGGCTCTGCCCCAGTGTGACCGTGGGACGAGGTCACATCGTCTGTCCCGGTTTGGCACGAGCACAGCACCAGCACCGTGTGCTTAACCACAGCCCCATCCCCAGCCTGAGCAGCACCAAGGGAAGGGAAACCAGCAAGTAACTGCTTTGTAATTGTTTTTAGGAAAACCATCTCCAGCAGAGCAGCTGGAGAAAAATCTGATAGAACAAACCTCGGCTGAACTCCTGCAGTGGGGCTGGGGGAGCTCGGTGGGCACTGCCCAGCTGGGCAGGGCCTGGGAGCTGTGGCCTTGCCTCGGGGCAGTTCTTCCCTCCCAGGGAAGAGCAGCAGAACAAATCCTCTGACCAACTCGTAGGAGCTCCTGGTACCTGTGAAGGGTGGTGGATCCTCTCCTGGGTTATCTGGGGCTCTCCTGATCCTTCTGTTAATTCTCTCATCCCATTTGTGCTTCTGGCTTGAGGTGCATTTGTTGAGCAAGCAGTAAATCTGTCACTCCAGCAAGCGCCTAATTGAGCTACTCAGTCCCGGGAAGTCTTTGTTTCCTTTCAGAAGATAAATAAACACCATCCACCACTGTATTTCTTCTTCCTCCCCTCCTCCATTCATCCCCTTTTCAAACTAAAAAACTGTTTCCAGGCAGTGGTGTGCTTCACCCATTCCTCATTCCGTGCTGTGCGCGAGTCCCTGCGGCAGAGCAGAGGGTGGGAGTGCAGGGGTGGCTGCAGCAGATGCCCTCGCTGCTCCCTGTCCCCCCTGTGCACACCAGGATTGCTCCGGGGCCAAACTGGAGCAGCCCCAGGCACTGTCTGGGGATAATGGGAAGGAACATGGAGTGGGTGTAAAGCCTTGGGTCTCCTCTGGTTGCCTCCATCTCGGTCCCAGCCTGAACTGGGGCCGGGGCCGTTCACTGGGGCAGGTTCTGCAGGAGGAACCAGCCTGTGGCTCCCACAGCTCCCTCAGGCCTGTCCTCTGGGCACACAGAGCTCTGCCCACAGCACCTCCTGGGATGGATGTGGGGCTCTGGGGCCGCTGCCCACGCGCCATGCAGAGCTTTGGGAGCTCCAGCTGGGACCTGGGACCTGCCAACAGCCCTTTGAAAACAAACCCAAAAAAACCCCAGCACAACAAAGCCGCAGAATGTTCTTCTCTTGCTGCTCCTGAGGTCAATCAGGATGCCAGACCCAGGCCGGGCAGGAGCAGTTGGGCACTCGCTGGCCGGGCACTGGCAGCTCCTGCAGCAGAGGTTCTCTCCCTGCCCGCTGCTGCTGCCCGCGGTGCCGCAGGGCGAGAGGCTGCAGGGGATGGATCACGGCTGGACTCAGCTCCTTGCTCTCAGGAGAAGGTTGTGGAGAGGTGAGAGCTGCCTGCTCTGGAGCAGGATGGGGCTGCTTCACCTGGGCCCCCCTGCATTTGAAGGCTGTTGTGGTGACCTGAGCGTGCCCATCCCCGAGCTCCAGCCGGGCCAGGCGCCCGTCCCGTGATCCCCCACATCAGCCTAATTGGAGACCGACACTTTGTGACGTTACAATAATTCTCAGTGTCAGATATTTTACTGCTGAGCTCACGAGACTGGCTCTAATGCTGGTTTGGGCCTTGAAATAAATTGCAGTTTAGTCAGTTGCAGGATAAATCACTTAATGGAATTTCCCAGATGTTTTAAAATTAAGTTTATATTCTCCTAAAAGAATGTCAGGCTCGTTGCTGTGATGGAGGAGCTCTCACAGTTTACTAGGAAGTTAAACTTCTTTCTTTCTAGCTGTAAGTGCAGCTCCTGCTGCTGGGCTCCTCGGAGAGGGGCTGAGCAGGGTCTCCCCTGGGCTGAGTGTGGCACCTGTGGAAGCATCAGGAGGTGTTTGGCAGCGCAAACCCCAACGGATTTAAATTCCAAAGCAGCACAAGCTGCTGGTAGGGGCTGGGAGGGGTTAGGATGCACTTCCAGGGTATTTTTTTCTCAATTGAGGGACCTCTCTGACCCTTCTGAGGGTGGCTGGAATTTCCTGTTCCTGCAGAATGAGGTCACGGCCCAGCAATGGGGTTCTGGTGGGAAGGGTCCCTGCGGGTGTCTAGAGGCACCTCTGGTGACTGTAATGTGACCCTGAGAGAGGAGAATCTTGATCCAAGAGAAAATCCCAGTATTGCCAGCCAATTCCTAATGAAGAAATGAAAATCCGTTAAATGAAGGTTACTGTGGGGTTTTGGTGCCGTGGGAGCAAGGGAAGCTCCAGGCTGGCTTTTGTTTGGTTTGGATGTGGATGAAGTGCTCGTGCTGGGCAGCCCAGAAGGGGGATGTGCTGGGGGACAGGGCCCAGGGGGTCCCCAGGTCTGAGGGGCAGTGCCCAGCAGCAGCACGGAGGGGAGGGGGGATCAGGCCCCGAATGCTGATGCGTTCAGGGGCTGCTGGATCCACCCTCGGCTTTCGGGCTGGGCCAGTCCTTTGCGGGGTGAGCCGACCTGCCTGAGCACTGCTCCCTCTGGGCTCCTCTGTGAGACATCTCCGAAGTGCTCCAGGACCCTGCGGAGTCGCTCTCCAGCGCAGGCTCCGAGCTGACTCTGCTTTTCCCAGGATGTTAATGAGCTCCAGAATCTCACAGCTTTTCCTTCAGTTCACCACCAGAATGTTTTAAGCAGAGGTTCCCAAATGAGGATTGGGAAGGGAGGAGTGCACTTCTGGCGTGAGCACTGCTCCCCTGAAGGCCTGGGCGCCACGAGGCCGTGCGGTGGGAACGCGCTGGGAGATCTCTGGATGAGACCTGGCCTGGCCCCATCGAGCCTTGAGCCCCAGCCAGGCTGAGGGACTCCCCGGGGCCGGGGCTGTGCCTCGTGCTGCCGGGACCCCGTCCTTGTGCACAGCTGGAAGGTGCTGGGACACAAATGCCTTTGTTACCCCGGGTGCGCCTGCTCCGACTGCCACAGCACNTGTCCAGGGCGGGGGGACTCGTTCGGGTGTGGGCAGTGGGTGCCGGTGGCAGCACGTCCCAGCCAGCCCTGCCGGGATTCCTGCGTGCTCCTCTCTACGTGTTGGGGCTTTTCCATCATTCCCAGTGCTCTCCCAGTGCTTTCATAACCGTTCCAGCCACGCCATCAATATTTAAAGAGGCTGCAAGTGCTCATTTCCAGAGCTCCCTGGTGCAGGCAGCGGCTCCAGCCAAGTGCAGCCCTGCATAGAAAACTTCTGCTGGGCTCTCCGCCCTTCCTTTTCCTAGGGATGGATTTGACTTTTATTATGGATATTCTGAAAGGAGTATACCAGAAAACATACATTAGACCAATAACCATATCATAAATATGTATTTGCACTGGAGCGGACAAATTTATCTGCAGAATGATTTTTTTAAAACAAAATAAATTCACAGGATAAATTATTCAATGATTAATATTTGACCAGGCACAGTGTATGCAGAGTTACCTTAATCTGTTTGGAGGCCTGGGTAATGCACAGCGTCGTGCAGGATTTTTACAGCTGTTAAATATTAAGGGCCTCTTGGTCATGTGCACGGGGGCCCCATAAATCATTTTGTCTCTGTAAAGGGGCCTTGAAACACAAGTAAATCACTTTGCTGCTTGGTTTATGGCCTTCGTATGCAGCAAGAGAGATATAAAAAGGCTTAATGTGTAAATGAGGATCTGACTCCACTGCTCTGGGATTTGTGATACTTTCCCAATGCCAAACTCCCCGCAGGAAGCGGGAGCGTGGCCGGAGGCAGCACACGCCGAGGTGGAGCAGCTCCCTGGCCTGTCCCGTGGGCTGGCAGGGTCCTGGGGCCTCCCTGCCCTGCCCCAGCCCCCCTGGCACCCCTGCCCACCACGGGGTGAGCCCAGTGCCAGCAGCTGTGCTGGGAGGACGGGGCAGCCCAGGGCTGCTCTGCCCGTGCTGAGGTGTCAGTTCAGCTCATCAGGCTGGGACTGAGCTCCAACCCAACAGGAGCCTCTGTCCCAGATACTGCTAAAGCTGCTTTTAATTTTATTGTTGCTTAATGTGTAAGAGAAATCTCTTAAATTCACTGAAATCCATCAGCTGGCAGAGTGGAAACTGCCGGAGCCAAGCTGTCACTGTGATATCATAACTAGAGCAAATGGCTTTTGATTTGGTGATGGCAACGAGACAGACCTTTAGCTGTAAATTATTCATGTACAGGACTAATACAGCAAACATTACAGACCATGCCAAAATACTACTTGGATATTTGTTATGCTTGACTGCGATGCAGACGAACGATTCCTTTGTCGTCGGCAGTTGTTGGTGAATCCCCGATCTTCAGCTACTGCTTATCACAGCACAAATGCAAGTGCCCATGAAATGAAATTTCGCTGTATTAATTAAATATTTTGTGTTACAGATTAATCTCCCACATTGAATAAGAGTTTGTTCTATTTTCTGAAGGCAATAGGTTGAACTTTGAGAGTGAAATGCAGTATCAAGCCCCAGCGAGTGGATAAATCCCGCTAAGCCCAGCACCCTCCACAAGCATCCCAGACCCCAGGAGCCCGTGGCTTCCCAGGTGGAAAAGGTGCTTCCTCCTGGCACTAAGCTGCTGAGCTGCTCCCTCCTTCCTGCCCAGGGCCCAGCTGTACCCACTGCACCCCAGGGGCCAGTCCTGGCTGCCCACCCCGGGACCCCTCCGTGGCACCCTGGGACCCCGGCGTGTGGCACCGTGAGCTGTGGGCAGGGTCCCACCGCAGGGTCCCACCCCAAGTCAGGTCCCACAGCTCCCAGGGTAGGAATCACCCTGCTGGAGCTGCAGCTTCTTCTGAGCATCAGCTCTCCTGGGAAGCAGGAGGTGCCTCTGGCCGGGTTCAGGCTGCCTGGGAGCAGCTGCATGAGGGGGCAAAGCCACCAGGGACAGTCAGGATGGGGCCCGTGTGACGCCCGCCTGGGCAGCTCTCAGGAGGCTGAGCATGGTGTGAGCAGGAGCTTTTCTCACTCAGTCAGGTGTTGAGCTGAAGCTGAAACATTTACACTCTTTAAATTATAGTTTGGGCCTTTTTCCTCTATTTATCCATCCTATCTTTGTCTTCAGCACATGGGCTCGCTGCTGGCTGGGCTGTGGTGATGGCTGGGCAGGGATGCTGGGATGGGGCTGATGCAGCCCTTGCGGGGCCAGACCCTGCACCCCCGGGGTGTCCCCCTGGCCGAGCGTGTTCCCCCCCTTAAGCTCCAGCCTGGCTCTGAGAGCTCCAAGCAGCAGATCCAGACCTCACAGCTGGTCAATAAATAATGACCATAAAACACCACAATGAGCCTCTTGACCAGCAGGTCACGCATGCATTTACAGTGTAATTTGTCTTTCCTCAGCAAAGGAACTGGGCTGCAGCATTTGGTTTTCACCAGATAAAGCTGAAACAAAGCAATAGGTGAGACCTGAGCAGCTGGTCCCTGTGCCAGCATCCAGAAATGATTCCCAAAAATGAGCTCTAGACCATTTTGTTATGGCTGGGGACTGAGTTGGGAAGAAGAGAGCTGAGGGAGCGCTTTTAAACCATGGACTGCTGAGGTTTCCTCCCCTTTCCCACCAGAGAAAGCCCCTCTGGCCTGCTGGGGTCAGTCTGTCTGTCAGGATATGGCGTGTAAAGACCTGGTTGGGTTCTGTGTTTTCCTGTGCCACGGAGCTGCCTCATGCCTTAACGAGCTCCTTCCCCAACCAGATGACTTTGTTTCTGTTTTGTAGCTGATTTGACGGCAAAAGGGCCCAGGAGGGCGCAGGAGGGAAGGGAGAAAGGAAATGTCTCAAGCAATTAGTGTGATTAGAGCAGCTGAACGCTCAGCTTCCCTAAAACTGCGCTGCTCCCGCGGGAGCCGCTCCTGTCCGAGGGCTGCAGCAGGGGACGGGCAGGGCCGGGCCCGGCAGCGGCTGCGCTGCGAGCAGTGAGAAAGGCCTTGGTAAAGTCATCTCATTTCTTGGGTGTTGTTGGATGCCACCCGTGAATCCTCCTTTGGTAATTACCTTCAATTTTTAAGTCCAATCCCAGAACCACTGAGGTGGGAAAAGACCCCCAACACCATCGGGTCCAGCCTGTGCCCAGTCCCCACCTTGTCCCCAGCCCAGAGCACTGAGTGCCACCTCCAGCCCTTCCTTGGGCACCTCCAGGGATGGGCACTCCAAACCTCCCCGGGAAGCCCCTGCCAAGGCCTGACCTCCCTTTCCATGGAGAAATTCCTCCTGAAGTTCCTCCTGAATGACTCTGCAGGTGGCACCTCATGAGGCTGGTGGAGGGTGTGCAGTGCTGGGGGCGAGGGCTCCTGCGTGCCACTGCTGCCCCTCCCGTGGGCAGCACTGGGAGCTCTGCAGTCAGTCACTCCAGAAATGCATCACCAACACTTCTGATCAGACAGAGAAAGAGGAACAGAAATCAGGAAAACACAAACTGGGTTTTCAGTCACTCTCGACTCCACCCCTCAAGCAGTTGAAGGCACCCCCAGCTGCTCCTCCGGGGCTGCTCTGGATCCTCCACCCCATGGCCTTAATGCCATGGGGGTGAACTGACTGTCCCTGTTGGTGTGTCCCTGTCAGTGTCCTGAGTTCCTGCCCATGTCCCGTTTCCTGCACGTGGAGGTTCCCTCTGCAGCACCTCAAGGCCACGCGGTGCCAGCAGAGCCCAGGAGACAGAGCCAGGTCACTGCTCCCCGTGACCTGTTCCTGCTTCCTCCTCTGAGGAGGAATTGTTCCAGCTGGGGGAAGCCTGACGTACAACCCTCACATTAACTCTGGATACCCATTTTTTCCCTGTGAAGTGTCCTGAGACTCAGGCAGCCCTCACAAGGCGCGGCGGCTGCGGAGCAGTGAGGTGTCTGTGAGGTGAGAGGCAGAGCCTGCAGCTCCCGGGCGCTTCTGGAGGCTTTTCCAGTCAGCAGAAATGCCCACATTATTTCCAGAGGGATTAGGATCACGTCTGTACATAGCTGAGAGCTTACTTAAATTTTCAACATTCCTTCTGGGTCAAAGGACAGTTAGTCCAATTTTTCCATGTTTGATGCGTTTCCATGTTACAGTAGAAAACTCCTTCCATTGTTATGACTTTGAGTACATTTGTAATGCTCGAAGACTTCCTGGGAATACAGGTGGATACACAGAGGTGCTGGACTTACAATTGTTCAGATTTTCTGCATTCCTATGGAGAAGTTTGATAGAAACCTCTAATATCTCCACAGACTTTTTGAATCCTCCTTTAAAAAAATAATGAAGAAAATATCAGATGATCTGTAAGATTTGGCAGGGAAAAAAAGTATTTTCTTCTGTAACTGCTGTAACTGAGCTGCAGATTAGTTAACCCAAACCAGTTTAGTTTATTTTCCCCAAACCTATCCAATCCAGTGTGCCCATCAAAAAAATCAAATTATCCTTGGACTCATTAGGGAGAAGTCTTTCAGGCCCTGGCAGAAAACCGTCCCCAGAGGATGTGTGTGCAGCTGCTGTGTTTGGTACTGAGGGGTGGCACTGCTGCAGAGTTGGTCACTGGATCCCATAGCCCCGGATCCCCCAGCCCCTCTCGGTGCCTCCCCCACTTCCCAGTAGGGGTTTATCTGCTCCGGTGTGTCCCAGTGCATCCCCTCTGGCCCTGAGCACGGACACTGCCGTGCTTCCCACCTCTAAATGTCACCCTCTCACATTTCACTTGGAGTTGCTCCCAAGACCCGGCTCTCCACCGTCCTGTTCCATTCTCTGGAATTGCCCGTGCCCTCCCCGCTGCGCCCTCTGTGAATTCAGAAACAATGGGGCACCTTAGGCTTGGGCTGCCTTCTACCTTTATTCTTTCCAGACCTTGCAAAACCAGAACGAGCCGGGGTTTTGGGTGATGCTGCACGACAGGAGAGCTCAGGGAGCCGGGGGCCCTCTGGTCCCTGCCCAGCACCTGGTGCTGCCCCTGCCTCGGCTCAGCACCCTCCTCATCCCCTCAAACCCTCCACAGAAGGGAAAAGCTTCTGATCCCTGAGCATTTAGGATTGCCCAGGCATGGGTAACTTAATTGGTCTTGAAACCAGTGCTGAAAATGTTTGGGATAAAGTAGTGTCTGGAGGGTCTCCCACTGCCTGCATTTATTTGATGCAAAAGTGTTTTGCTCAAGATGCTAAATCAGATAAACCAAACCATTCATTTCTGAAAGTTCAATTCACCACTTAGAGGATAGAAAATAAACCAAGCTAAGCCACAGCACCACTGAACAGCGAGATACGGGGTTTAAGGCAAAGCCCACTGTGCCTGAGAATGTTTCTCACATAAATCAAATTTATCTCTGTAGAGCAGAAGCCCAGTTTATGAGGTTCAGACAGGGAAAAAATAAGAAAACTTCCAGAGAGAGTGTCTTAAATAGCTCATAAAAAACGAGCATCTGCCCCAATGGAAAGGGATATCTGATAGCCCCAGAGAAGTGACAGCCCCGACGCAGAGCTCGGCACCATCTGTGCTCCTGCTGAGGGGTCGGAGCATCGCTCCTTTCCTCTGGCAGCAGCGGCTCTGATCGTGATCGTGCTCCAAAGGATTAATAACCAGCAGGGCTCCTTTGTCCCTCAGCCCCTCCCTGGTGTTCCGTGGAGCCACCCTGGTTCCTCTCGCTGGCAGGAGCAGGAGCAGGAGCAGGAGGAACAGGAGCAGGAACAGGAGCAGGAGGAACAGGAGCAGGAACAGGAGCAGGAGGAACAGGAGCAGGAACAGGAGCAGGAGGAACAGGAGCAGGAACAGGAGCAGGAGGAACAGGAGCAGGAACAGGAGCAGGAGGAACAGGAGCAGGAACAGGAGCAGGAGGAACAGGAGCAGGAACAGGAGCAGGAGGAACAGGAGCAGGAACAGGAGCAGGAGGAACAGGAGCAGGAACAGGAGCAGGAGGAACAGGAGCAGGAACAGGAGCAGGAGGAACAGGAGCAGGAACAGGAGCAGGAGGAACAGGAGCAGGAACAGGAGCAGGAGGAACAGGAGCAGGAACAGGAGCAGGAGGAACAGGAGCAGGAACAGGAGCAGGAGGAACAGGAGCAGGAACAGGAGCAGGAGGAACAGGAGCAGGAACAGGAGCAGGAGGAACAGGAGCAGGAACAGGAGCAGGAGGAACAGGAGCAGGAACATGAGCAGGAGCAGGAGCCAGGGCCGGGCCGGGCAGCCGGGGGGGACGAGCCGCTGTCCCCACGTCCCTCCTGCTCCGGGCTGGCAGCGCTGCCCCGCACCACGACCCTCCGCTGGCTCTGCCAGAGCCACGCGCAGCCGTCCTCGGGAGGTGTTTGCGGGTAATGCAGCTGGTTCAGGGCTGTGGGAAATGCAGCCAAGCCCGGGTTGTTTGTCAGTGCCTGTGGCTGGGGGGAAATGCCACTGCCATCCCAGGGGATAAATAACCTGGGAATGCCCTGTGGCACTGCTGGGCAGCTCCTGCGGCCAGCGGTGCCTAGAGAATCACAGAATCCCAGCACGGCTGCGTCGGAAAGGTCCTTAAAGATCGCCTTGTTCCCACCCCTGCCATGGGCAGGGACACCTCCCACTGTCCCAGGCTGCTCCAAGCCCCGTCCAGCCTGGCCTTGGGCACTGCCAGGGGTGGTGACTCCACCACTTCCCTGGACAGCCTGTTCCAGTGCTTAATCACTCTTTCAGTAAAGAAATTCTCCCCAACGCTGCGATCTGAACCTCCCCTGGGGCACCTCGAGGCCATTTCCCCTTTTCCCATCCCTCACTGCCCGGGGAAGAGGCTGACGCTCCTCCTGCAAGAGCCTCCTAATTAGGAGATCAGTAATGGCTTCAAGCAGGAAAGAGGGAAGTAATTTCCAAAGTAATTGTTTTCATAAGCATCTTTTTCAGCTGGATGTCTCAGCAGAACCATTGCTGGCTGCTTTCTGCCCTCACCCTGTCCCTGTGCCCGGCCCAGGTGCAGCAGCCATGGTCCGTGTCCCTCTGTAATGGGGACATACATCATGTCACTGTTCCAGCCAGAAGCAGCTGTTCCTCCTGGCTCTGCCGGTGCCAGCCAGGCCCGGGGGGCAGTGCCAGCACAGGGGCTGAACGAGGCAGGGAAGAAATCATAAACTCATTGTGGGCTGATGACTCCAGGCTGCTCCTGCAGCCCCTGTCACCTGTGCAGGTGTGCTCAGTGGTGCTTCACAAGCGGCTTCGGCCGGTCCAAAAGAGAGAGACTCTCTTCCAGGCCCTGGGGTACCACTGGCAGAGCTGGAAGAGCTGGTGTGCTCCATCTGCCACCCTTCAGATGGCATCCAGCATGGGCACTGAGCTTTGCCAGCTGGGTGGGTGTGCCAGGAACGGGGGAGCCTGGAGACCCCTCCTCGGGGGTTCCTCTCCCAGGAGACAGCAGGGCCTGGCAGCAGATCCCCCCTCCCTGGGAGGCTGCCCAGCCATCCCCTGAGCTGCCAGGGTGAGCAGCAGGGCTGCATTCACTCACCTTTAGCAATCTTTGCTTAAAATTCAAAGAATCTCCTCCCACCACCACCCCTTTCCAACAGAGTCACATCAGTTGTGTGATATAACAGCTCACTGCCTGCTATACAGCTTAATTATCGATTGATAGCCCTGTTATACAGCTTAATTATTGATTGTTAGCGTCGTAACCCCCAGCTGTGCGTGTGGGAAGCGAAGGGAAGGGACTGGTGCAGCAGAGACAGAAGTTGGTAACCCTGAGGAGAACTGGACTGCAGAGCCCAGGAGGGCTGGCCAAGGAGCCCCTGGGAGCAGCTCCTGGGAAGGGTGACTTTTGGGAACAGCACTGGAGCAGAGACAAAGGGACAAGGGGAGGATACTCCAAGAATAGCAAATCACTTGATACTGAGAGTAAAAGATGAGAGAGAAGAAACTGGAGCGACTGCAAGAACAGAACAAATGAGAGGTGAGAGGGGTGAATTTATCCATGTGATGATGGCGCACAGAGGCCACCACCAGGATCCAAGGAGACACAGATTTATATATAGTGTAGATGAGGACCAGGTGGGAAATGAAAGGCAAGAGAGTATGTGATTAAATCATCGGGAGAAAAAAGTGAAACTTGGGTCTTTTAAAAGGAGAGCTGGGTTTGCTCCAACTGTATCCAAAATAAAATGTCATGAAAAGACAGCAGAACTGTAGCTGGATTAAAAAATACCTTACTCGTTGGCTGGAACCAGCGCTGTTAGCAGAAACGCCTCATTTCAGAACTGGTTATCTCTTAGCCTGGGGATTTTCCTCCGTGCCGTGATGGAATAGCCTGTCAAGCTGGTGCCTGTCCCAGGGTGACAATGAGTGACAGACTGGCTGTCCCTGAGCGCGGGTCCCGCTCCTCAGCTCCCTCTGTCCCTGCTGGCTCTGCCTGCGCCAGCACTGCAGCGCACACCCAGCCTGTTGCTGAACAGTTACTGAGGTTATTTGATTTTCATGTCAAAATAGCTCAGTCGGGATCTGGGGCCGTTGCTGTAAAGCCGAACCAAACTGCTGCCCCCATTAAACCCATTCCAAGCTGTGCTTCCTGTCCCCAGGGCTGTCATGGAATCAGAGAGCTTGGCTTGGAAGGGATCTTAGAGAAAATCGAGTTCCAGCTTGTTAAAACAGAGTGGTATCAGAGCTGCTATTTTGGCAAGTTTTAGAGGTGGAGCCCCAAGAATTGCCTGCAATCCCTTGTCTCAGCCCTTATCTCTTCCCTCTCTCAATCTACAGCTCCTGTGTTGTTGTACCTGCTGGGGGACAGGAGGAAATCAGCAATTGGGTTCCTGTTCCTCTTTTTCACTCTGTTTCCTGAGGTTTCTTTGCACTGGTGTCATTTGTGGTGGGGGTAAAGGGGAACATGCAATTTATTCTCCATTATGTTCAGAGTAATGACAAGTCTTAAAATAGCTCTCAATTAGCGATTGATTGCAATTAATTGGAACAACATAGGCTGACATGATAGCTTTGGATCTCCAGAGCATTTTTGAGTTCATGAGCTCTAATTTTCAAAAATTCAAGAATTCTGGCTCCCACATTACCACAACCATCTGTCAGCAGTTTCTCACACAGGTCTTTGAGAAGCAGGAGCAATAAACACTTTGGCTTTGCTAATTAAAACAGGGGTCCAAAATGGGGCTCATTTATTGTAAACTGGGGGTTCCATGTAGGTGTGGAAATATCCATGGACTGCCCAGAGAGGCTGTGGGCTCCCATCCCTGGGAGTGTCCACAGCCGGGTTGGACGGGGCTCTGCTGACGCTCCCCTCGCGCTGCATTGCTGGAAAGCTCCTGTGGGTAATTCCAGAATCAGGGCACTGTGAGGGGACGTGTTTTCTGATTATTCAAACTAATTTGGTTGTACTTGTGTTTTAATTAATGCATGATTGGAGTTTCTTTCTTAATAAACATCAGGAATACGTCAGTACAAACCAGCAGTGGGGTTCAGTCCTTGATCCGCCTGCCTCACTTCCCTGGGTGGTGGCTGTTGCTCTGCTGGCTGACCAGAGGGCTTCGTGTCTGTCCGTGCAGGTCAGCCTGGCCAGGGTCACTCCAGGGGATTGTCCAGAGAGGACAGGGAAAGCCTTGCTCCTTAACCCAGGCTGGTTTCGTTCCATCAAACTTCACTTTCAAGGTCTTCAGCATAAACAGAAAGTAACAGAAAGCAAAAGGAGAGGCTGTGTTAAGGTACTGTGTTAATATGGCATTGATATATCAAAAAATATTCAGAAAAGTCTTAAATTTGAGGAGGCAAGGCTGAACTGGAAGAAGGAAGGTGCGAATAGTGGCAGCTGCGAATTCTCTGTGCTCCAAACTTACCTGAGCTGGAGTTGTTTGGCAGAACAGAAAGAGCAAATGCTGTGGGCAGAAGAAAACTTAAATGTCAGGTTTTCATATCAACATCGTTTTCCCAGAGGAAAATACACTGAAATGCCTCAGTCCTGATGGCCGAATATTGTCTCTATCCACAGTCCTGGGAAAGGGGAGCACCAAGCAAGGGAGCCAGCAGCACGGAGTTATTCCTTGAGGTCCTTCTGTTGTACTGGAATGCTGAATGCTGAGACCCCTGAGCTCTCCCCACAAAGCAGGCTCTTCCTTTTCCTGTTCTCCTTCAGGCAGAGTCCTCGCTGAGCCACCAGTGGAGATCCCAGTGAGAGCTCAGCTCTGCTCCTGCTCCAGCCTGGCCACAGATCTACTCCGTGAAGGGCAGGAGGGAGCTGGGGGTGCAGCCTGGGGGTCCCGGGGCTCGCGGGGAAGGGTTTGCTGTGCAGGGGGGGCAGCAGAGTCCAAAATGTTCCTTGCACAGCCAGGTGATGCCCAGGAGAAGGAGCTGACCACGGGAGGAGCTTTCTTCTCTAAGGGCTTTTGTCAGGAAGCGCGAGGAGTCGTCTCTAAGGCCTGGGGTGCCCCAGCTCTCAGACGGGGACAGCGCCACGGCCACGGTGACCAACTTCTCCCTGTGTCTCACCATCCTGCTGCTCACACTGCAGGCTTCTCCCTCCTCTCCGAATTTTAACTTCATCACATGTTACTTTGAGAAGATCCATATATAAATATTTTGGCTCATTGAATATGCCTTCTGGTATTTTAACACCAGGTCTCTTATTTTTCTCCACCATTTGGGGAACTTATTTTTATTTTCAAACAAATTTGATACTCTTACAGAAGTTCACTTCCAGAACTGAGTGTTTTAGGGAAGATTGCAGAAGTGCTGGTAAATTGATAACGTGCTGGGAGACTCCTGATGGAAATGTGTGTGCTGCTGGGGACTGCCTGAAAATTGCTTTGCACAAAAAAAGAGAAACCATGGGACAATTCTGGGGTTTATGTTGGGTTGGCAAGTTCAGAATATTTAAATGGAAAACACTTTGAACTAGAAAAAATTTAAATTTTAATTTAAATTTCAATTGAATTTAAATCAGATGGCAGCACCCAGGTGTCCCCAGCTGCCCCCACAAGAGTAAAAAATTGTTTGAGCTTCCTAAGGGGGCTGGAACAGCCACAGGGTCTGCCTGTTCCCTTCCTTCCCTGGTTCCCTTCCTCCTCCTGGATCCCCTTCTCCCCAGTTCCCTTCCTCCTCCCCGTTCCCATCCTCCCTGGTTCCCTCCTCTCCCCACATCCCTCTCCCCCACTCACTGCTGGCTTTGAACATCTGGGAGGGTTCAAACCAAGGCTGTTACTGCCAAGTCCTTCCCTGGCTTTGTCTCTCACTGAAATTTTACTGCAGATGCTTGATCCTAAAAGCAAATAAATCCAAGGGTGTCCGTCCTGCAGCCAGGACAGATCCTGGAGCCCGTCAGTGCCTGGAATTCGTCATCATTCCTCAGCTCTACCTGGGTAATTTTATTTAGACAGGGGCATTTTCTGCTGATAAATCTGGCCCCATTACCAAGTCAGAATGTGTTTATTAAAACAGCAATTAGAGCGCGGTCTCTCATCAGTCACAGCCCCCTCAATTCCCGCATGGTGCGGGCCCGTGTGGGGCGCTGGGCACGCCCGAGTGCCCGCTCCAAATCAAATTGTCACCGCACCAACGCCACCGTGCCCTCAGCCCCGGGGAAACCGGCCGTGATGGACCGTGTGGACAACGGGGGGTGTTGTTAAAAGCTTCAGCACTTCGTTTTGGGTGTTGGGAGGTGAACAGAGGGTTCACAAGGCTGGAAGCACAGCGGTGACAGGACTCCGGTGGGACGGAGGTGACAGGGAGCTGACCGGGGGTGTCAGAGCTCCCCCCGCCAGCCCTGCCTGCCTGGGCACGGTGCTTAATTAGTGCTCAATCGGTGATCAGCTGCTGCAGAGAGGGGGGAGAGAGGGGGGAGGAGGCAGCAAAACCCAGAACAGAGGAGAGGTGAAAGTCATGGGACAAGGAAGGAGAAAAGGAGCGTGAAACAGAAATAAATCAAACCAACAACAAAGCCCGAACGCAGGAGAAGCGGGAAAAGGAATGAAAGGTGAAAGGACAACATAAATGGACCAGAGTGGATTGAGAACGGGAGGAAAATGGCTCAAGTGATGATCACAGACTGGGAGGTTGGTACAGCCACACACGTGGAGGTAAATGAGTGTCTGGGTACAGAAAATATCCCTGTGTGCCTCAAAAACGGGCACCAGATGTGTCTCAGCTGCTGCCTGGGGACATTGTCCCTTCCCAGCCATGACACCATCCCCAGAGCTGCCCCCAGGCCTCAGGAAAAAGGGCTGTGAGAACTGCAGGAGCTGAATAAAAGGACCATTGTTCGGAGAAGGAGCCTGCGAGGGCAGAGCTGTGGGAGAGCTCAGTCCCCATCCCATTGAGGGCCCTCCCGCAGCTGGGACTTTCAGTCCAAATTCAGGAGGGGAAAAATGAAAATGTTGAGATTTCCCAGAGAATGGAAATTGGTACCATTTGTTCTAAAATATGACAACATTGTATTTCTGGGCCCTGGGCCTTGGGGCACTTTTAGACCCCTCAGAGTGTTTGTTTCTGCAGCCCCCCTGCCACTGGGGTGTCACTGCCGGCTCGGGGGGGCAGAGGGACAGGGATGGGGGGCCCTGCCCTGTGCCCCAGGACTGTCAGCGTTGGGCTGTTCATCCAGGCTCGGCATTTCCCAGTGCAAACACTGATCAGAGGTGTCTGAGCTGGGGAAGGCTCCCTGTGCCATCTCTCACCATGAAAACTCTTCACTGGCTTTTGTCAGTCTTGTTTTCTATCCCCGCTCCTCTCTCCTCCCCGATTTTCTCACAGCATCTGTCCCCCTGCACAGGGATTTCCCATTCCCTCCTTGCAGCCTGTTTGTTGGGAAAGAGGGAGAGGAGAAGGGGAAAACTGGGTGGCTGATGGTTTGTGTGTCAATTATACATCAGAGGCTTTGCTGCTGCTTCAGAAACTTCTAATAATAATTATTATAATTAGGGCACTGGGAGAGAAATGTGCTGAGATCAGGGAGGAAAGCAGGAAAGCCAGGCCAGAATTAATTAGCCACTTTTATCTAAGAATCTCAAAGCATTTAGACATTAATTAATGAGTGCAGTGGTTAAGTCAGCGTGATGCTCCTTTGCTGCCGTTGTGGTGCCAGGCTCGGGCTCAGCCCCCTCCCTGCCCAGCCCGGGGGTGCTGCTGCTGCTGCAGGTGCTCCCCCAGCACTGCCAAACACAGAGGGAGTTCTTGGATCCCGTGGTCCTGTCTGTCACCCTGACAGCTCCGGGGCTGGGCAGGTTTGTGGTGCCGGGGCTGCAAAGCCCCAGCCCTTGCAGGGCTCTGAGTGCTGGGCCCCCGCGTTCCCGTGGGGAGCAGAGGCTCCCTGCTGACCCGAGCCCAGCTCCACGGAACCCCCACCCGTGGCACTGAGAGTGGCCCTGGGGCTCCAACAAAGCTCTTTGTTCATGGCAAACTCGTTCCTGTCTCCTGGCTTACCCGTGGTTGCCCATTGTTGGTGAATATTCATTAAGTGAAATTAGCATCTAATAGGTCTTAATTGACTTATAAAACCTTGTTTTGTGCTAATGAAGTCTATGCTGTAGCTGTGCCTGATGGCAGCTGGGGGTCCCTCTGCCCACGCTGCCACCTCGGAGCTGCATCAGCGGGGGCACAGGGGGCTCAATCCCTTCTTCGTCCCCGTTGTCCATGGAAGATGTGGCTGCCCCATCCCTGGAAGTGTTCAAAGCCAGCCTGGAGAACCCTGGTCTAGTGGAAGGCGTCCCTGCCCATGGCAGGGGGCCTGGAAAGATTAGGATCCCTTCCAGTCCAAACCATCCTGGGACTGTGTGACAGCCACGAAGTCCCAGCTGGGAGCGGGGTGTCCGTGGCCTGAGCATGGTGTGCAGGTTTGCAGAGTGTCACTGGTGATCACAGCAGTGCCCTGGCCCTGCAGGGGCAGATGTTTGGGGTCAGGTGAGTGGTTTGGGCACTTGAGGCATGGTTTGAGCTTTGCTTGGCTGGGTGAGCGCAGCCCTTTGGGTTTCAGCAGCTGTCTCTGTGCTGTGGGATGTGGGTATCAGCTGCAGCAAGGAGCTGGAATCCACACAGCTCCTGCAAGTGTTCTCAGAGCATGTGGATCAGGGTTTTACAGGGGCTCAGTTCATAATGCCTTTGTCAAAGCCTAGAAGTTGATAAAAAATTTCAATTCAGCCATTATTGACTGTTTTCAGACAAGACACAGGACAGCTTTGAAGCGAGTCTGTAAATTAGAGTAGCCCTGCAGCTCCCAGACTGAGAGACTCCTTCACCATTGACAAGGAAGAGGAAGGAGGAGATGAGGAGACTTCCTGAGCTCTGGTTTTCTGCCTGTTCCCGTAAATTATGTGCAGGGTGTTCCTGGCTGGGTAAGGATGGAGACACAGGAGAGCAGGGCAGTGACAGTCAGGGGCTCTGTCAGTGCTCACAGCCCCTTCCCCTCCTTCAGGGGCTGCCGCGCTGCTCCGAGGCTGCAGAGCTCAGTGCTGCTTCCCTTGGTCCGGGGACGTCACGGCCCTGCAGGAGCTGGGAGTGGCAGCTCCCCGTCGGTGGAGGATGGATGCTCCCCGGTGACCTTTCTGTGCGCGGTGGCTGCGCTGGCGCGCTCCAGGAGCCGTTGTTCCCGGTGCCAGCTCTCCCCTCTGTCACGGATTGCTGCGGCTGGGCAGGTCTCCAGCTGGAAAACAAAACCCCCAGCCCTGCGCCGCAGGAGTCGGGAACAGGCACCGTCCTGGGCTTCCCATGGCTGGGCTCGTGCCAATGTCCGAGTGCCCCCAGAGCCTCTGTCTGCGTGAGCCGGCCTCGCGTGGGGGGAGGCTGCTCTGAGGGAGGCAGGATGTCCCCAGGGTGGGGCCTGGGGAGGGAAGGGGATGCTGGGGGTGATCCCCACCAGGACGGAGGCTGGCAGTGCTGGCAGCCACAGCTGGCTCTGCTGTGGAGCCTCAGAGAAGAAACAGTGTCTGGAGAAGTCAGGGGGGCTGCAGCCGTGGTTGCTCGGTTGGGTTAAACACTGGATCAGGTTAAATGTGGTGGTTTCTCCCTGAGGATGTCGGAAGTTTCAGCCCACGTTGGATACTGAGCAGCACATGGCAGCGGGGTGGATGGAGGAGCTCCAGGGTCAGTGGGGCTCAGCCGCTGTTGGGCCCCAGGGAGGTTTGCGGGTGGTTTGTGGAGATGTTCAGGGAAGGGCCCTGCGAGGGTTCCTGTGGCCCTGGCTGCCCTCCCGGTCCTGGGGGGCTCAGCAGGCTGTCCTGGGGCGCATGGGGTCAGGAGCTGGCGTAACCCCGGGCTCTGTGTCCCCTGCAGGTGAGCCCTCCCGCTGGTCCTCGTCCCACTGCGACTGCTGCTGCAAGAACGGCAAAGGCGACAAGGAGGGCGAGAGCGGCACGTCCTGCAACGAGCTGTCCACGTCGAGCTGCGACAGCCAGTCCGAGGCCAGCTCCCCCCAGGAGACCGTGATCTGCGGCCCCGTCACGCGCCAGCCCAACATTCAGACTCTGGACCGGCCGGCCAAGAAGGGGCCGGTGCAGCTGCTGCAGCAATCCGAGATCCGCAGGAAGAGCGACCTGCTCCGGACTCTCACCTCCGGCTCCCGGGAGTCCAACTCCAGCAAGAAAAAAGCAGTGAAGGAGAAGCTCTCCATTGAGGAAGAGCTGGAAAAATGTATCCAGGATTTCCTCAAAATCAAAATCCCAGACAGGTTTCCCGAGAGGAAACACCCCTGGCAATCCGAACTGCTGCGGAAGTACCACCTTTAGGCTTCGGGTGGGGAGAGCACACGACCATGTTAGGTTAGAGCCAGATCCTAAGCGATACAAAAGTAACTCCCAATAATAACTATTTGTTAGGTCACCAAAACCAAAATCCATCTCTAGTACTGCCTAATTTGCCTATTTCACCTTAACATTTCTAGTCGTAGGGGAACAATATTTTTGCAGTCCTGGAAGCACAATGACAAACGCTTTTGTTTGTAAACTCGGAGTCTTACACAAGCTGAAAACCTTAAGGGCACAACCAGACCCACCCCAAGGGATGCTCGTGTGGCCCAGGAGCAGGCAGGGAGTGAGGGCTCTGTGCCCTCTGCATCCTGCTTGGAGCACGTCTGGAGGGAGGAGCACAGCACAAAGCCCGAGCTCTGCCCTGGCAGTTTAAGCATGTGTATTTATATATGTGCATATATATATGTGTGTATATATATCTCTGTGTATATATATATATGTGTATATATATCAATATATATTGCTTAAAGATTTTCTGGCTCTCTCCTTATAACTGCACTTTCTCAGAAAAGAGCATTATTTAGCAGTCTGTGGATGTCCCGTTTCTTCTCCAGGCCTTTGAGGGCTGAACAGTAGAAATCCATCTCCCTGTCCCTCTCCTGCTCCCTCTGCCAGTCCTTCCCCCGTCCCTGGGCACTGCGAATGTGTCTCAGAGGAGACCAGGGTACAGTCTGTGGGTTTGTGTTACCATCAGCAAAACATTCCGTTTGTTTGGGATGCTCTCATCCCTCCGTGTGCTCCCCACACCTCTCGTGTTTCTCGAGGCTCTCCGGAGCCGGTGGGTTAGAGCTGTGCTGATCCCAGCTGGAAAGCTGCAGGGATGGTCCAGGGCTGTGTGGGGATGCTGGGGAGGATGCTGGCTCCTGCAGGTGCCGGCTGTGTGTGCCAGGAGTGGCTGTCCCAGCTGGCAGGGACAGCGGGCACCGCGCCCCTCCGCCGCAGGAACCACCCCAACCCGCCCGGGGGGCTCTGGCCGTGGGGAGCCATCGCTGCAGGACGAGTGGGGCTGTCCGAGAGAAAACACAGCCCCGGAGGAGGCACCTGCGTCCCCTCCCGCAGGTCCCATTGCTGCCCGTGCCGGGCGGGCACAGGCAGCAAACCGTGCCCGGTGTCACCCCCGGAGCTGGGGAAGGGCTGGGCTGGTCCTGCACTGCCCCCGGAGCCGGGGAAGGGCTGGGCTGGTCCTGCACTGCCCCCGGAGCCGGGGGAGGGCAGCGGGGGTCGGGCCGGGGGGGGCAGAGAGGGGCCGGTAAAGGCGTGGGGGCAGTGGGAGCTGGGGCAGGGCAGCGCCAGGGGCTCGGGCTGCTGGGGCCACGGAGAGGGATGGAACCCTCCCTTGCTCCAGCTGTGGCTGCCATAGCTGGGAACAAACCAGCTAGAGGGTTTGGGATAAATTACTCGTTTTCTAAAGGCGCAAGAAGGGGATTTCTATATATATATAAAACTGTGGGCAGTGACAGTGCTGGTAACACAGAACGCTCGGATTCTGACTGTGTCCTGCAGGTTCCAGGGCTTCCCCCTTCTGAATTCCAGCAGCTGCTGTGGGAGATGCTGTCCTGCCTGCACAGGTTCTTTCTGTGATCCTCGTGCACTTCCAGCCGGGGGGAATCTTGGTGCCTGCGGGGCTCCACCGTGCCGGGCTGGGACAGAGGGGGTGGCAGGGAACCGTGGGGTCTCCACGAGCACACAGCTGGGTTTGGGGCTGGATGCACCTTTACCAGCTGAAAAAGGAAGCAATACTTGTCCAGAGGGATCCATCAGCAGGAGCTGGCTGTAGGGAGGGGGAACCCTCCCAGCAATGCATCTCCAGGCGGCTGCAGAGCAGGGCTGGGATGTGCAGCTGGGGTCACTCTGCGGTGCCGTGCGTGGAGGAGCGGCCGGAGCTGTCCCCTCTGCGCCGGTGCCACAGAGCCAGGGCTGGGCAGGAGAGGCTCTGCCTGGGGAATGCTCAGTGAGGAGACCCAGCACTTCCTGGGGTTGTGCTTTGAGCCAGTTCAGGGCTTAGGACATTCCCTCATGCTGGAACTCGGGCCCGGCTCTTGTGCCACCCTCTACTCACAGGCTCAAAAGGCACATTCTCCCACGGAAATCAATGTTTGTACAGGCCCCACAGATGTGGCCCTGCGTAGTTTCTTCATGGTCAGTTTATAGCATTTTTCTCTCTCTACTCAACATTTCCTGCCTCTGGCACTGAGCAAGAACTGGGGAACAGATAGGGCTCTCCTCTGGATTTCCAGCAGGGCACGGGGTTCAGGACAGGCCACCTTTGTTCCTTGGCAGGAGACTGCAGCTAAAACCTCATCCTTTCACTCCAGATCTTTCCCTGTCTCTTTTTAACATCCCAGCTCTTTGGGCTCTCAGCTGCATGTGCCAGAGTGGAGGAGCAGGCGTTGGGGGGGTGTGTGTTCCCAGGCTGACGTCCCGGGGACATGGGATTGCTCCATGATTAATAACTCTGGAAAAATTAGACCAAATGAAATGCGCCCAAGTGGGCTTGATTTATGTGGCCTTCATGTCTCCAGTTTGAGATGAAATGGTTATTATCCTCCAGTGCTACAGAAATAAAGGTCTTAAACTTCAGTAATCACAGGCAGGCCCAGCCTGCTGGGAAACCCAATCTGGGCCGGGGCCAGAGCGGGGCAGTGCCAGGCGTGGGGCTCGTGCCTGTGAGTGTTTGAGGGGTTCTGCTGCATCTCTGAGGGACCTGCTGCTGGTCTGACTCCATGGACAGTTGTTTTATGAGTGGCTTGTGCAGAGCTGGGGCTGTGCTGGCAGGTTTGTGCTGCTCAGAGGGACTGGGGGGCTGTAGGTGGAACACGAGGGCCCTGGGCAGTGCTGGAGGCTGTCACACCCCCGTGGGGTCAGCAGCTCTGCCCAGCACCCCCCGCTGCTGCCCAGAGCTCCCCTCCTCTCCCTCCTCACTTGCTGCTCTCTCTGCACCACCAGTGCCCCCCAGCACCCCCTCCACCTTTGGGGCACCTCCCTGGGACAGGGACAGGGGACAGGGGCACCCGGCAGTGGTGCAGAGAAACCCTGGGCAGGCTGAGACAGCAGGGGAATTACAAATGCTGCTCCACGATGGCCCCACAGTTCAGCTGTGGGTGGCAGTGGGTCAGGAAAGAGCAACCAAACCTTCTGCGGGCACCAGGGTGGTGGCAGGAGGGTGACCTCAGACATTAACCCTGAAGATGCCTCCCCAGGGTCAGTGCCACGCACACCCCGATGCGCAGCTGCGGGCACAGCCCTGCGGCGGGGGGACAGCCTCGGCCTGGGGTGGCAGCGGTGCCGGTGCCTTCTGGCAAGGCTGCTCCCCTCCGTGGGACGTGGCACCCCTCCCTGTGCCCGGGGCAGGGCCCCCTGCCGTGGGTGGGTGCTGGGCTGGTGCCTCCGGGCCAGGGCACGGGCAGGGGGACGTGGCCACTGCTCGGCCCGTCCGGGCCCTTCCTCCCTCTGGGGCTTTCCTGGGGCTGTGCAGGGAAACTGAGCCAGGACGGGGGGAAGGGAGGCAGGTGCAGCCCAGGGCAGAAAGGAAACTGGAATGAGAGGTTGCTCACCTGAAAGAGAGCTGGGTTTGGGCTGTAAAACATATTCTACTCAAATTCGACTTTCTTTCAGTGAGAGAACCCGTGTGTCTCCCTAGGACAGGTTTCGTAGCAAGCCAAAATCAAACTCAGCTCACAGAGTACTTTATTCTTTCTAAAATATCTGGGGAGAAAACTGGAATTTGAGCTGCTTTCCACAGGTAACAAAGCCCAAGTTCTGTTGAAACTGATTTGAAAACTTACCTTGAATGCAATGGGACTGAGACTCAGCTCCCACCAGCAGAATTCCTGGTTTCCAGGGGCTTTGCCACCCCAAACCCCCTGAGACACCTGAGCAGGACTCAGCATTCGGGGGACACAGGGAACGTGGGGACCAGATGATTTGGTTTTCTCCCTAAACCATCTGCACACACAGCACAGAGGCTGCTCTGGAGAACATTTTGTGTTTAAGTTTGGTGAGTCCATTTATTAATTTTATTTGCAAGCTGTGGGCTGGAGGAGAGCACAAGGCTGGGTTTCACTGGCAAGGGCCATTGGTGCCCGAGCCCTTCAGCTGTGTCCTGCCCTGGCAAGGCTGGAGGAAACTTCCCAGCCCCTTCCCCTCCCCAGGCCCTCCCCACCACTGCGAGTACAGACTTGGCTTTCAGAGTACTTTATGCATAAGGCCCCATGTGTATCATGGTACAAAATAATTGTCCAGTCTTATGGATAGTTTATGCCCCAACGGGGTTTTGTAGATTAATAGTAAAAGAACAAAAAAAAAAAAAAGAAAAAGCACTTTTAAATTATTTATATTATAAAAAGACATTCTTTATTTTTCTTGGCATTGATGTCACTTAGCTAAAAAATCCGTTTATAAATAGGATATTGCAGATTTTAAACTATAGCTATGCTAAGCAAACACGAATTCAGAGTTCCACAGAGAAAATTACCGAGGTGAAGCAGGAGGGTGGCAGGGCCCAGCTGGCTCCACGGGTGGGCGTTGGAGTCGAGGGAGAGGATGTCCCTTTGTTGTCCCCTCTGGCCGTCCCCAGCCGGGGTGGCAGGACCGGACCCCCCGGGCCTTTGGGGTTGTGCAGAGGTGCTGCCAGTGCAATATTTCCCAGCCCACACGGGATGCAGAGGGGGTTTGGTGCCGTTGGGATCTCTCGGGGCCTTGCTTACGTTACATTTTCGGACCTCATTCAGCACTAAATGACTTCGCCGAGGCTGAGTCAGTCTGTTGCACATTGATGTAGATTAAGTGGCACCCACTGAATTACCTCTCGACTTTCCAACGTGGTTCACTTGTACATAAGTGTAATGTCAAACTGTTTACAGGTTCTTTTGTGCGTAATTGTGGAAAAAAAAAAAAGTTTTAACTACAAATTTAAAGGAATCGATTTTACTGGAAGGTGTTTAAAAAAATGAATGTGCTTAATACAGTATAGACATCCTTGCTAATGGTCTCACCTGAATGCATGTATCCGTGTTGTCAGTCCCACCAGTGAGGTTATTGGCAATATTCTGCAGTCTGTGAATAGCAAATATGCATAAACTACTGTGACTCTGACAAATATAACTCGGTAACTGTTTCTACTGTGGTATGTGAAAAAAATCCTGTAGCTTTTAGCCTGCTGTATTTCCCTGGTGCAAAGAGCACCAGGAAAGAGAGATCTGGGAGAAATGAAGTCACAGCTGTGACCTGAGCGGGGCTGTTCGTGCCACGGCCCCGCCGGGTGGCTGCGGTACAAGTGCTAAAAATGCCATTTTCAGGGGCTGCCAGGTGGGAAGGGAAGGTGCTGCTGCTGCCTCCTGCTCGGCATCGCTGCTGGAGCAGAGCCGGCCTCGGGCTGGGGCTGGGGCTGGNGGGCTGGGGCTGGGGCAGGCAGAGCCCCAGGCAGGGCTGGGACCCTGCGTGGGGGCAGCGCTGGGGGCTCACAGCCACAGCCAGCTTGTGTTTGCCATTCCAGTGCAGCAGTGCACACACTGGGAGAGCACAGGCCAGAATAAATGAGGAGGTTTCCTTCAGCTGTCACACACACACAGAAATGCATCCATGGACACATCCAGGCTTTCTTGCTCACGGGGATTTAACATTGGCTCATGTAACCACTTCCCTCCCTGCTGGCTGGGCCTTGTTCTCCCTTGAAAGTGGTGGGGTTTTCTCCAGTTTATTTCTGGGTTTGTTATTATTTTTAATTTGCAGTACTTGGCTGTGGGTGAGAGGAAGCCCTTCCCAGTGGCCCCTTCCTGGGAGAAGGTGAAAGCTCCATCTCTGCAGCATTTGCCCCACGTGGTGCTCCCTCACGGCCAGGATTTGGATGTTGCAGGGCCTGCACAAGAGGAAGGCCGAGGTTTGGGAGCTGTGTCTCCTCAGTGGTGAGGGGGACGCTCCCCGAGCTCCCCTGTGGCACCAGCCCGGTGCTGGCAGCGCCACCAGCCAGGTGACACCAGGATTCCCATCCTGGGGATCTCAGGGACACTGGGAAGCCCCTGCAGAGGGGCTCTGTGTCCCTGAAGTGCCCTCCCAGCTCTGGGATGAGCTTCTCCCCATTAACTGCCCCTCGTCTGGAGCCCAGGGGCTGGGGGACAGTGCAGGGTGAGCTGAGGAGACCCTTCTGCTGCTGCTTCTGGGCAAACCCGGGGCTTGGAGCCCGGTTCCCTCTGCCTGGGCTCGGTCTCAGGCTCCAGCTCTCCACCCAGTCAGGTCCCACGGGAGGAGAGCACACGGGAGCTGCTGTGGTCCCTGGTGTGGTGACAGCTCTTCTCCCCACCAGGACACTCAGTCCTGAGCAGGGCCTGGCCTCTGTGGCTGCCTACTCACATTCCAGAGCAGGAGGCTGAATTTGGTTATGCTGAGCACTTCTGAGCACTGTCTTGTCTGCTTTTCATGTCAGGGCAGATGGGAAAGAGCAGTGGGTGTTGGGGTAGAACACCTGCACAGTAATTACTGAGGATGTGATTACCTCCGGCACGCAGCACTGGGTGATGTGCATGGGAAGTAGGAGAGATTCCCTTCGATACCAGGTGATACCAGAAAATGATTTTAATCTGCCTTACAACTATATAATTAAGAGATCTTATATATAGAAATATATATATATATCTATCTCCCCATATGTGTATTTCTTGTCCCTGCTGGAGCTGCAGGTTCTGGCTGGGGCAGGGGGGCAGCAGCGGGGCTGGGCTGGGCCGGCTGCTGCCGCCAGGGTCAGGGCTGGGAAGAGCGAACTCAAAGCTTGTCCAAAGCCTTTGCAGAGGAGAGGCCCCCCCTCCCCAGGGGTAGCCCCTGCCCCCCAAAATGCTGAGCTGTCCCAGCACCGGATCCGGGGACGAGGTGTGGCTGGGAGGGCTGTGGTCAGTGCGTGTCCCCCGTGTGCCCCCCGAGCGGGCAGGAGGGCGGTGACCCTGCAGGTCATCGTGGGCTTGCCAAGGTGGGACTGAATTGTCCCCTGCCCCAACCCCGGGCACAGGAGGGGTGCCCGGGGCAGGAGGTGCCCCAGCCTGTCCCGAGGCAGGGCAAGGAGCGAAGCTGCTGCAGGGAGAGGGGCCAGGGCTCGGCTCGGGGAGGGCAGGGGACGCTCGCTGCCCACGCCGCGGTTCTTCCAGTGCCGGGAGCTGGAGCTGCCCCGGCCCCGCTCCTGTGCCCAGGGGCCTGGAGGGAGAACTCTGTAAATACAGCAGGTTAAAAACTGGCACAGTATCAGCAGGTCTGTATTTAATGCAGATGTTTCCCATGTTTTGTAGTATTGTTTTATTGATAAATAAAAATCAACCAAAGACAAAAAAGGCCTTTGGCGTCATCTGTGTCAGCTGGGCCGAGCGGCCGTGGGCACCCATTTGTAGGGACTGTCCCTGGCACGGGGGGCTGCAGGGCCCCCAGCCTGTCCCAGCCCCGGGAATCCTCCCAGACAGAGACCATGGCCCCTGGAAATGGGGGGATGAGCAAACACCCCTGAGCTCCCTGTGGAGAGGAGCCCTGGGCTTGTCACTGTCCCCGGGTGTGCCCTGCACTGCCCCAGCCCTGGGTGTGACACCGAGTCAGCCAGCAGGGCTGTGATGACACAAATATCACTAACGGCTCCAAAATGATCCCAAAATGCTCAGGATTTTTAATGCACAGCAAGAAAAGCAAAACTTGCAGTAATTAAACTGCATCTTAATGAGCTGCCTCCCAAAGAAAAGCTTGAGAAAAATGGGTTCATCAGAGACTCGTTAAAAAAATCACTAAAACCATTAATACTATAAACATCCTCTCCATGGCATAAATTTTGCATCTTTCCAGATGTATTTTTGTTATTATGCCCATTTCATGGGAGGAGAAAACGAGGCACAGCTCTTTGGATTATTTTGTCCCAGGGATGCCAGCGAGCAGCAGCCAGGAGGTACAAAAACCACCTCCTCTTACCAAATTCCTGGGCAGCTGTGCCTGTGCCACACCAGGCTGCCACAGCTAAACCCTTTAGCAAGTTTTATTTGGTCTTTACCAGAGCAAAACATTCCTGATTTTGGGACTTAGTGCTGACTGAAGGGGGAGGTGATGTCTGTGATCCTGTGAGTGGCCACTTGCCCATGAAATAGAGCTGCAAGAGCAGAAAGGATTGGGACAGACTCTGCTTGGGGTTTAACCCCCTGAACTGCCTGGGAAGGGTTTGCAGAAGCTTTCCAGCTCCAGGCAGTGCTGGGCTGTCAGAAGTCCTCAGCACCCGGCAGTGGAGATGGGTTGGAGCAGCTGGAGCTGCCGAGCTGTGGAGCAGAACGAGACGGGGCCGTTCCTGCCTTCGCTCCCCATCCCAGAGCTCGGCTGCAGCCCCCAGACCCGGGAGGTGACAGCCCTGGGGCTCCCAGCCCCGTGTGCTGGGACAGGGCAGGGCAGGGCTGAGCTCTGGGAGCAGAAGGGAGAGGATGTTGGACAACCCTCGGAGAGCCCCTGTCCCCCCCAGCCGTGCTCCAGCGCCCCTGGCAGCCGGGGGCAAAGGGACCCTGTCACCCCCTGCGCCCGCTGGGGCTGTTGCAGTCCTCTGCCCCCGCTTCCCTCCTCATGGGCTGGTCCAAATGCAGATAAAGCTCCAGCAGTGGCAGGAAAAGGGCTCCCCATCTGTGCTGATGGCACCAGCGATGCCCTTGGCTGAACCTCCAGCAGAAATCCAGAGTTTCCTTCCTTTCTGTTCAGTCCCAGACATTCCCCTCAAGCTCCATCCTGCTCTGGCCCAGCCCCTCTCCTGGACACCTGGAAGCCAAAGTGTGAGTTCTGCTTTCTCTGTGCTCTTGCCTCTGCTATTGAAGCTGTTATTAAGCTACCCTAATTATTTTTAAAATCCAATAAAGACATCTAGTATGTGCAATTTTAACATAATGTGTTGGGAATAGTAGTTTAGTGCTATTACCAGTGCTGAAATCAATGGCTCTACTCATGTAGCTGTGAGCTTTTATTTTCCTCATTAGCCCAAAAGAACAAGTCTGTATCTGTATCTGTGTCTGTATCTGTAGCTATATCATTATTAATATTAAATACAATAATATAAACTTTAATAATACAAAATATCAGTAATTATTCATTAGAACCATTACACCTGACCCCTTCTCCTGCCCAGCATAAGTCCAAGGGCACTGGAGAGGCCAGACCCCGGGAATTCCACCCCACCACTGATCTGTGCCCTGAAAGAGGAGCATGGATATTCCCTTTGGATCTGCCTGATGGGAATACAAATGTTATTCTGCTTTTTATAAATGCCCTAACACGGTATTTAAGTTCTTTCTGAAAGGACAAAGGAGGTGAGCTTTCTTCTCCAGGCAGAGCAGATTCCCATCCTGCAGCTGTATTTTAGCACGATTGTGAGTAATCGCCTCCTCCAGGTTAAACCTGCAAAGATGTCCCAAATCATGGATTTAAATGATAGCAAAAAAATTCCCTGAACTCCTTAAACTTAATGATGATCTTCATTTTCATTTGCCACATATTCCTCTCCCGTAATAGCCATGTGCTAAATCTTCATGAGATTTTTTATCGTTTCACTGAAGGAATATTTGCATAATTATTAGCGCATAATCTGCTTTAATGGGCCCACTGATTTTACCGGTACAGATAAATGTGTGTGGCGTCAGATTTCGGCATATAAAGGCCTGGGCAGTCTTGGGAAGTGCTGTGTCTGCTGGAGAGAGGAGTGCCCGGGGGTGTGCAGGCTCCCAGGGGACGATGTGCCCTGGCCGGGTGACGCCAGCCCCAGGGGGCTCAGGGCGGGGGCAGCGAGAGGGAAACGGGGGCTGCTGCTGCCCCTCCTGTGCCACAGAACCACCAAACCCCAGCCTGGTCTGAGGGGAAGGGACCTTAAAGCCCACCCAGTGCCACCCCTGCCATGGCAGGGACACCTCCCACTGTCCCAGGCTGCTCCAAGCCCCAATGTCCAGCCTGGCCTTGGGCACTGCCAGGGATCCAGGGGCAGCCCCAGCTGCTCTGGGCACCCTGTGCCAGGGCCTGCCCACCCTCACCGGGACATGACCCCTGAAATCCCTGCCCCAGACTCTGCTCAGAGCTCGGCCTGGGGCCTGAGGAGGAGCTGACAGAAGTTCTGGGCTCAGCACTTTGGGTCCTGAGCGGGGTCTGGCCTCCTGCTCACTCCCGATTTGGAAACTCCCCCGTGGATTGACGTGGAAATGTATAAAAAGGATCTCTTGAAGTAAGAGGAGTGAGGTGTGGGGAGGGTGTGATGACAGCAGCTATATAAGGAGGCAGCACAGAATTCTTGAGGGAAAGCATCAAACTTCTGTTATTTTCCAACCAGATCATACCCTCGCTATGAAATGTCATTTCTAGAATTTTTTTAGACTGTTTTAATAGATACTGATAAATGTTCTTCTCCTCAGGGCTTGTCAGGAGCAGACGTGATTGATACTATCTTCAGAAGGAGACAAAAGTGTTCTGTGCAGGATCTGCCACCGTGGCAGATCTCAAAAACAATGGTCTGAACTGAGCCGTTCAGAACACGTTTAAAATATTTTAAATTTTTATGACAGCAATTTGGTTTTGAATCCTGCCTCCTTAGGAAAGCCGTAGTAAAGACCTTTTCTAAATCTGGGAAAATAATAAGAAAAGAAAAGCATCTCAAAATCTGTGGGCAACAGCCCAGCCTGAGTACAGTCTGGGGCGAGCTGCATTTTCTGCATTGTTTTTGAAAGTGCCAATATTCAATTGATATTAGTTAATAAAATATTAACATGTTTTAATGGAGAGATTCTGCAGGCCTGAGCCTGGAGGCTGGGAGTAGCTCTGCTCTCCCAGATCCCAGCTCAAGCCCAAAATTAAGCTCTTAATGCCCTAATAAGGCAGAGAGTTGAGTGTACAATGACCTGTTCTTTACCTGATATATTAAATTAACTTTCCTTATGTATTTTCAGATGGAAGTTAAATATTTTCACATAGTTCTAGACTGCAAAAGACCATCAAAAGGGATTAGATGAGATTTTTTTCTCTATTAAATGAGAAATCCAGCACCATTTGGCAGCTGCAGTGGAGCCCACCCCGCACCTGCTCACTGCCCTCCTCTCCTCTCCTCTCCTCTCCTCTCCCGTGAAATNGATTAGATGAGATTTTTTTCTCTATTAAATGAGAAATCCAGCACCATTTGGCAGCTGCAGTGGAGCCCACCCCGCACCTGCTCACTGCCCTCCTCTCCTCTCCCGTGAAATTCCCACTGACATCCACCAGGATCCCTTCCCTGCTGGGCAGAGGCCACAGGAATAAGGAGCCTCCTGTGTTTGTCACACCCCTCGTGCTGCCCCAGGGATTTCAGCTTTGCAGGCACTGGGCAGGGGCACAGATTTGTTCCTCCATAAAAGCTGAACAAAACCCCGTAGTTGTTCTCCTGTTATCCCGGCAACAGCAGGAGGAGTCTGAGATTTTTGTTTTCTGTAAACAGCACCTGTCAAAACACCATGACCGAGGGTCGCTGTCGTGTCCCCGAACGGGGCATCCTGTGACCCCCAGCCCCCGCAGCAGCTTCGATGGTTCTTCATTTCCATCGCTCGGCTGAGCAGCCCCGGGGCACTGACTGCTCCTGCAGCCTTGGACCCCTGACAGCCCCTGTGCTCCGGGCATTTGGCCCTTGGAGCAGAGATGTGACTCCTCTCTCTGACACAGGCTCGTGTTTTACATCCCCAAAATGAAGATTTAAAGGTCATGTAGGACCCTGAGGCTTTGTTTGGCCTCATCTGCAGGGGCCAATAAAGTGCCTCATCAAATAATTTTGAGGGGACCGACAAGAGAGTGGGAGAGGGACTGGGGACAGGGGTTGGAGGGACAGGACAGAGGGAATGGCTCCCACTGCCAGAGGGCAGGGATGGATGGGATATTGGGGAGGAATTCCTGGCTGGGAGGGTGGGCAGGCCCTGGCACAGGGTGCCCAGAGCAGCTGTGGCTGCCCCTGGATCCCTGGCAGTGCCCAAGGCCAGGCTGGACATTGGGGCTGGGAGCAGCCTGGGACAGTGGAAGGTGTCCCTGCCCATGGCAGGGGTGGCACTGGGTGGGCTTTAGGGTCCTTCCAGCCCAAACCATTCTGGTATTCTGTGATTTTGGCATCCAGCTGTGCTCGGTGCACCTGAGGGCAGCTGGGTTCCTTTGCTGGGACTGGGGCAGGACTTCAAGCAAAGTTCTTTGTGTGGAGGAGAAAAATCCCCCCTCCAAAAGGGAGGCTGACGTGCAAAACCTTGGCTGCTGAGGGCTCTGTCTGCCTGTGAGACCAGCCCCGGAGCAGAACGGGATCCTGAGGGAAGCTCTGAAGCTCGGGAGTGTCCATGGGACTCCCCTCCACCATCGGGTGTGGAAAATTCAGCCCTTTTGTCTCTTTGACAGACAAATGATCAGCGTCCTCCTTTGTAAGGGATGCAGCTGGAAGAGATTAGGAAATAACTTCTGGATAAATAGATTTATTGGTGCAATTTGGTTTTACATGGCCAGAATGGAGTGTTTATAAAATATTTATGGAGTTTTCCTTTGCAGTGATGGAACAAGAACTGGTTTTACAATGTGTGGGGCTTCATTAGTGCTGTTTCACAGTCAGGTTTGCTCTGTCTCCTCTTGTCACTTCATTAAGTTGGCCCTCATGATAGATTGGACCGAATCACTAATTAATAATTACCTCTTCTGTATAAAATCAGATGCCTTGCATTGGCACTACTGGCCATGAATTTAAGATTATGCATAAACCTGTGTGCGTTTCTCTGCTCCATATTTAAGTCATCCCGCTATTCATCCAAAACCTCATCAGAACAGATAATAAAGCACTTCATGAACAGATGTGCCACTTATTCATCCAGTTCTATCATGATAATGACGAAAATTTAATCTGGAGTGTCTATGGAAGATGATCTGAAAGACAGATTGGTGTGAATAATGAAGGCACTCCCCGGAATGCAGAGGCTGCCATGGAGAGGGGCTCATTAACTCCCCCAGCACTGCACAGAACCAGCCCCCCCCGGCGCTGGGCCCCTCCAGGAGCCCCTCTTTCTGCAGATGTAAATGCTCCAAATTGCTTTGCCTTTAAAGAAGTATAAAAGGTAATTGCTCTTACAGCTGTGAGCAACATCTGACACTGCAAAACGCTGAAAGCACATGGAAGAGAGTTTGGAGAGTCCAGATACATCCAGGCTGAGGGGGATAACATGCAGAGCTGAATATTCAGCTAAAACATAAAAAAATGCAGAGACAAGTGGAAATTTGTGAGGCCAGCTTGCTCTGAAGAGCCATTTGCCCTCGTTAGCCAGACACACATTTCTCTGTCTCCTCAGACAGGCCCTTATTGATCCTTGTCAATAGAACACATCAGGAATGTGGAACAGGAGGGAGACACGTGGGAGGTGAATATTTGCAAGGCTGTTACTGGGGCTGCACAGCTCTGTAAATTCTGTTAACAGTCAAAAAGATCCTTCAGAATTCCCAAAGTGTCTTTGAAGAACAAAAAGCTGGGAGGATGGTCTGGATTGACAACTGCTATCCCTTTATTCCCAAGGCAGGAAAAGCACAAACTCTGCAGTGAAAACTCTCCAAAAATCCAAAAGCCTGCACGGAGGAGGGGGCATGGAAAGGGGCACCATCCTGATTGCCATGGAGGGGCACTGACTGCCAGACTGCCCCTGTCCCCTCTGCGGCCGGAGCAGGGGGACGTGCCCTGAACGTCCCCAGCCAACAGAGCCAAAGTTATTCCCTCTCAAAAATGGCCCAGAGGGGAACCAGCCTCATAACAGCAAATCTTTCCTTTAACAGCTTGTCAGCAAAGAAATCCTGCTTTTCACACCAGAAATGTTGTCAGCCTCCCTCAGCATCTGTCGCAGCAGCAGCAGCAGTGCCACAAATCTGGGTTAAAGAGATGGGAAGGAAAAGGGGTTTGAGGGGTCAGCGTGGGAGCTGGGACTGTTTGGGGTCAGGGCCTTGGCCCGAGCCAGCAGAGGCACAGGAGGGGAAGGGTCCAGCCCCATCCCTGGGGGGTTGGGCTCCGTGGCTGCAGGAACTGGGATCTGCCAGGGCAGAGTTCTTCCACTCTTTGTGGCTAAATCACCCAATTTGTGGCCAAATCCCAGTTTGTGGCTTTCCTTCAGTTTTCCCGTTGCTTTTGGTGGAAGCAGGGTTTGCTTCCCTTCCCTGAGCCCTTCTGCCGTGGCAGCCCCCAAAGGCAGCAGTCAGAGCAGGGTCTCATTTGCTGGACACCCTCAGGACCTGTGCAGGTTCTGGGTGTTGGAATTCCTGCCCTGCCTCCTTCAGTGCCAGGCTGGAGGTGCTGGAAGTCACCTTTTGACAGCAGGGATCACAGAGGGGGCTCGAGGGGGCTCCAAACCCAGGAGAGAACCCAGATCCCCAAGCTGGGAACACCTGAGCTGCCTGTCCTTGCCCCAGGTGAAGAACAGAGTCCCCAGGCAGGGGCCTCTCCCTCGGCTTTGCTGGGGATGTGAGCAGTCACCGGCAGATTTTGGTTTCCTTGGTGATCACTGACAGATCTGAAACACAAAAGCGAAATGAAAATAGGAATGTATCAGAATTAATTATATACAGTCATGTTAATTATACACCTTCTCTTGCAGCCTTTCGTGGAGTCGATTTTAGCACTTTCTGCTGGATCTCTGCTTCTCAGGGACTGGCGTGAAGTGGTCAAAAGGATGAGCATTTAATCTTCCAGTGGTAGACCAGACATTTTAATACTGAAGATTGTTTTATTCTTAGGGTGCCTTCAATAAAGGATATGCATCTTCCCAAGGACAAATAATTACTGCAACAGCCTGGAACAATTTGTCAGGAGAATGACCCTGGGAGTAGTTAAAGTTCATAAGGTACAACATGAGTCACCATTAGAAAATAACAGAACGATTTCTCTCAATGACAAGAGGTGAAAATTCAATAGCAAAGGGGTGTGAAATATTAGGACCCCAGCTAAATCAGGGATGAGTAGATGAGGAATTACAGCTGGTGCTCATTTGGGAAGCAAATGTGAGACGATGTGTTTGGAGTGCTTGAGAGAAAATTTGGTATCTTTGGTAACACAGCTATAAAGGAAGAGCCTCCAAATAGTTTTCATTTCTTACCGTAGCCATGGAACTCAAAAAGGCAACGAATAATGAATGAGTAACCCCGGGAAGCATTTAAGGACTCCGCTTCCCAAGTGCTGGTGGCTCGGGAGCCAGCACTGGTCCAGCAGCCCCCAGGGCCAGCAGGACACGGGCAGAGCCCAGTGCTGGGAAGGAGCTGCAGGAGGGGATGGCAGTGCCCAGTGTTCCAGGGATGGCAGTGCCCAGGATTCCAGGGATGGCAGTGCCCAGGGTTCCAGGGATGGCAGTGCCCAGGACTCTGGGGATGGCAGTGCCCAGTGTTCTGGGGATGGCAGTGCCCAGGATTCCGGGGATGGCAGTGCCCAGGATTTCGGGGATGGCAGTGCCCAGGGTTCCAGGGATGGCAGTGCCCAGGATTTCGGGGGGCTGTGCTCCCACCTGGGTGTGCTCCGTGCTGCCCAACACCTGCAGAGCTCCTGGGGGCTCAGGACACCCCGGCCCGGGCTGTGACCCCCCTGTGCCTGCAGGGGCAGGGTTCCAGGGAGGCCGGTGACCCCGGTGGGTTTATCCAGCCCTGGGGCAGGAGCAGGGCTGTGCTGTGGCACAGCTCGCTCCTTGCCCGTCCTGCCCCGTTCCCAGTGGCTCATCCCTGTGCCAGGAGAGCCCCAGCCCTGGCAGGAGCCCCGGGCAGCTCGGCCCTGCTCCCCAGAGCTGCCCAGCTGAGCTGGCAGGGCAGGGCAGGGCCGGAGGCAGCACTGCCACTGCTGCAGCGAGGGCTCTGATGGATCGCACACAATCGGAATTATTATAGGAGAGTGTATTTCATCCAGACAGGGAACTTTAAGCAGGACACAACAGACATTTTTCTTACAATATTAACAATTTACCATCTGAACTTTATCTTCTCCTTGGATAATAACCACCAGCCACTGGGTAAAGGAACAATTGATTTAAGATCTCAATCAAAGGAAAGCATTCCTCTTATCTGGATAGCCAAGCAATGGAGCAACAGTCAGCTGGGGTTAGTGTACATTTGTCAGTCCATTAAAAGCACAGGCTCCAGATCTATAGATGGGCTGTAAGACATTTGTGGAAATGACTCTTGCAAAAATCTTTAGTGGTTAAGTGCCTGCCATCTAAGCCTTCCCTTGATTTCCACAACGTTTACTCTAAAAGACAAGGGGAAAAAAATTATACTCCCTGTACTCAGACTTTCTTCCCTTTCTCCACATGCTTTTCCTTGGTGATTGAATTACTCCATGCTGCTCTGCCAAGGAGCAGAGTGGTGCACAGGGGACTCCCCCCATGATCCCAGAATCACTGAGGTTGGAAAAGACCCCCAGGACCACGGAGTCCCAGCTGTGCCCGATGCCCACCTTGTCCCCAGCCCAGAGCCCTGAGTGCCACCTCCAGGAATTCCTTGGACACCTCCAGGGCTGGGCACTGATGCTCTTCCACCACTCAGAGTTATTACAGCTCCAGGCCAGCAGCTCTAAGAGCAAACCTTGCTCCAGCTGTTCCAGCAAGGCCACCCCTGGGCCACAGGGAATGCAGATGTGCCAGCAGCCCATGGTCCCCAGAGCAGCCCACCCTGGGGTCCCAGCAGCCCAGGGACCTGCTGCAGGCTGTGTTTGTTTTTACCAGGCCTGGGGCTGCACCACCGCAGTCCCCACGGCTGCTGCCTGGAAAGGAGCTGGGCTGCCTGGAAAGGAGCTGGGCTGCCTGGAGAGGAGCTGGGCTGCTCTGGAAAGGAGCTGGGCTGCTCTGGAAAGGAGCTGGGCTGCTCTGGAAAGGAGCTGGGCTGCCTGGAGAGGAGCTGGGCTGCCTGGAGAGGAGCTGGGCTGCTCTCTCCGTGCCGGGGCAGCCTGCCGGGCTCGCTGTGCTCCCCAGAGCCCGCTGCTGCCGTCCCTGCTGCGGGCGGGCAGCAAGGGAGAGCGGCCAGGCCAGGGCTGTCCTGGGGGTCCCCCACAACCCCTCTCCTCCCCGGGCTGGGGTCTCACGGAGGGGATATCTCCCGACTGCTGCTGCCAGGGGCAGCTGGGGTGAAAGGAGAAGTGCACTTGCACCCAAAGAACATTCTGGAATATCTGATCTGAGCTGCTGAAGCACCAGGAGGACAAGGATGGGGCAAAAGCCTGGAAGAGAAAACCGTGTCCAAAGCCCCTATTCCCTTCAGCATAATCTTCCCCGAGGACAAGCAAATGCCTCTCCAAGGCTCAAAATCCAGTATGGCCCTGACCCCACAGTCACAGCAGACACCCCAAGAGCAGGTGTGGGACCCCCAGCTGCCCATCCTCCTCGAGTTCCCCGCAGCTCAGAGCAATAAAAAATATTGAATCAAGATGGATTTGAAATTTTTTTACTCCAGCAATCTCCAGCAGGATGATTTCCCTCTGGCTCTCAATATCCCTGCATCCATGTGATGATTCCTGACGTGCAAAGAACTAAAAAAAGTCACATAAAAAAATACCCGAGCTCCGTGGAGTCTAAATTCCCAATGAACTGTGCATTATCAACCAGGCCAAACAATTAACTGAATCATTAAATCTGAAATTATTCCAGAACCAAAGGGACCTTGGTCCAATGTAGGAGAGTCAAGGCAGGGTTTAGTGCCAGTTTAGCTCAATTCCTGCCTTTATTCACTTGCACTCCCTTCTCTTGACTTCCCATGAAGAATTCTCCCTTTGCCCAAAGGGTGCCTTTCCTGATCTCCCCATCAGCACCAGCTCCTCCCGACTCCTGCTTCGAGTGAAGCCTTTAAGCACAAGGCTGCTGTGGGAAGCCTCACTCTTCAAGATGAACAGATTTTTCCTGTTTTCATAAAAAACATTCTGCCCAGCTCTTCCGAGTATCCTTGGCTGCTGTAATTCCTACACCTGATCGTTTTGGTGCCTGAGCAATCATTTGCAAACCACTGTTCTGCAGGCTCTGTTCTTGTCCCTCCGTTTGCTGGTGCCCGGCTGGGCAGAAGGCAGCGTGGCAAGGGGCAAACCACAGCCACGCCTGTGTGGCACTCCAGCCCTACTGCCACAAAACCACAGACCAGGAAAGGTCTGAGAATATGCCCAAGGTAAGCCACTGTCACACACCTGTGCTGCTCCTCGGGCCTCCCAGTGGATGCTCCTTCGCATTCCTGTCCGTCCGTCCCACGCTCTGCCTGTTCTGCTGCTGACCCTGCCGTGGAAACCCGGCCACGTTCCCGTTCCACGCTGTCCCCGGTGCTCCAGGAGGGCGGCAGCTCCCGTCAGACCCCGTGTCCTGCAGCTCATCCCTCTGCTCACGGCGGCTCGGGGTGGGGGCTTTGTCCCTGTGCCCTCCAGAGCTCAGGTGAGGCTTCACAGCAGCTCCCTTGGCTGCCGAGCCTGCCAAGAGGGAAAAACAATAAAATACCTGGATCCTTGGCATTTCAGGGGAGAAGGGTCACCGAGTTAAGGCTCATCTGGCCTTACTGTTTCCTGCTAAATGAGCTCTGGGGTTACTGCAGCCCATGCCTGCAGTCATCCATCATTCCTCACGGAATTTGGTGTGAATTGATGTGCAAAGCCGTGGCAATGTCCCCTTTCACTGTCCTGCTGTCCTTGTGCCCGCCCAGCCCACCTGTGATGTGACCTGTGGAATAACCTGTGACTTATCCTGTGAAATGACCCATGGAATAACCTGTGACATCACCTGTGACACAGCCTGTGACACAACCGGTGACAAGACCTGTGACATGACCTGTGACACGACCTGTGGAGGGACAGCAGGAGCTGTGGCCGTGCCGGGGCTCAGGCTGTCAGGGAGGGTTTTGTCCCTGGCCCTTTTGGGTCAGAAGACCTCCCCAGGGAAGTCACTCCTGGAAAACCCTGGAATGGCACAAATACCCCGGGACAACGCTGCTTCCTCCCTCCTGGCACCGGCAGGGCTGAGTCCCACAGACCTCACAGCAAGGCCGTGCAGAACGCAAGGGGCCTTCTGAGCTCCAGTGCTTATTATAATTATTATTAAGAGTTAATATAATGATATTATGATTCTATTGTTTATTATCATTAAGCTTGTTTGAGCAGAGTTTCCTTTTCGGAGAGCAGCACTCCCTGGCCAAACCTGGGAAGAAAAGGGCCATTGATGTATCTCTTCAGGCATTTAGAGATACAAAAAGCAAGTTACGAATAGGATGAGGTTCCACTGGTGGGGTGCTGTGGGCCAGGAGCACGGGAGGGTGCAGGGCACCCCTGAGCCGGTCCCAGGCAGGGCTCCACAGGCAGCGTTGCAGGAGCATCACGGCGTGGGCTGGGGAGGATTTATGAATGTTAATGCAGCACCTGGTTCAATTCCTCTCGAGCAGCAGAGCTGCCGAGCCCGGTGCGTGGTGACAGCGCAAGCGGCTCGTGACAATCTCCCCTGTTTGCTTTCCTGCTCTTCCGTGGGATTGCACGGGCTTCTCCTTTAATTGGCTCTCTGGGGTAAAAGCACAGCTCGTTACCCGCGGGCTGAGGGAGGCAGAGCTGCCTTGTTGGATGTGTGTGCACCCCATCCCCATCCTCCGAAGGGAGAGAGGGGCTGGGGGCAGCAGGGCTGAGGAGGGGGATCCCGGGAAGGGGTGCAGGCACTCCTGCACCTGCAGCTGCCTTTGCCTGCCTGAACTCTGCAGAACTGGCAGCACAGCTCCGTGCAGAGAGGACCCTCCCACGCAGGGGGGAGTGCAGCAGATATTGCATTTTCTCAGCATCAACGCAGAAATTCCTGCTCCCCCACACCCCCGGAGCTCTGCTGGGGTGGGGTCGGGGCCTGCAGGGGGATGGGCCTGGCTCACAGCCCTTCCCAAATGCTGCTCTCCGGAACAGAGGAGTCGGGGTCCGGGTTCTGCTGGATGCCCAGGCAGTTCTCAGCCCAGCCCTGCCCACCAGAGCCCCAGTGCTGGCAGGTGGGTGAGCTCCTTCCCTCCCGNTGGGCCAGGCACCACCTCCCCACACAGCCCTGCACACCAGGCTCGGCTGCCCATAAATACTGATGGCACAGCTCGGCAGTTTAAAATACAAGGGGAAGAAAGAGAATGGCCACAAAACATTTACTGTCAAATAAGCTCAAAGAGCTTTTATAACTGTTACTCACGTCATGAGATACTGCTGAGACACGGTGATAAACACGTCCAGCCATAAAAATGTTTTGTATTTGCTTTTTAAGTCACCTCCAAGTATTTCAGTGCAGAAAACTTTTTGATAAGATCATTGCCCCGAGCTGTGGGAGCACCTGCACCTCCCGAGCACCACCCAGGGCTCTCGCAGATGGAGAGCACTCTTGTGGGATGGTTGAACTCCATGATCTCTGAGGTCTTTTCCAACCTTAATGAGTTTGTGATAAGAGCAGGGTCACAGGAAGAGCCTTGCCAAGGTCACCAGGACAGGCTGACAGGATGGAAACATTCCCTGAGTTCGGAGGAAACCCAAACTTGCTGGACCCAGCTGCTGAGTGACAGCCTGACATTCCATAGAATCCCTGCTCATCCTCCTTCCCCTCTCTCCATCCCTCTTTTTCAGCAGGGGCCACACGGACCAGGACAACTTAATGTGGTGGGTTTGCTATTTCAGGGCTTCAATCTGTTACAGGGACACCTTGGGACCAGCATCCAGATGTTCTCACTCTCATCCTTCCCTTTTTGTTTCTGTCTCCCCGTCTCAGCCAGACGGACCTCGGCTCCTCATCCCTTCAAGCTGTGGGCAGTGAGCCAAAGGGGAGCTTCTTTTTTTCTTCCATCAGCAATTTTCTACAGTAAATAAGAAAAGAAAATGGAAAACCTTGTAGGAAGTCCCAGGCTGCTGAGGCTGTTTAAATGGGTTCAGAGCTCAGGCATGAGGCAGATTAATCACAAACCAGACACATTGAGCCAGCACAGGAGATGACATTTGAGGGCTCGTGTAGGGAAGAAGGATTAACTGAGGGACGGGACTGGGAACAGAGGAAACCTGAGCACGAAGCACCAGGTCCAGGAGGGTCGGGGTGTGACAGCACTGAGGCTGTTCAACGGAATTAAGCACAGCCTTGAGAAGCATCTCCTTTGCATGAGCACTGTGATCTCGTTCTAATGCGCCTGCAAGAAATTGCGATGGTCAATTGGATCATTTCCATATCCTGCCCCAAGTGTGGGACTTGCGGAAAGCGCTGCTGCTGCCTGACCAGCGCAGGGGGTGTCAGCAGGGTGAGGCAGGGCGGGGTGATGAGCAGGAGGTGTTAGAGAGAGGAACAAACCAGGTAACAGCGCCTGAGCCCCGGAACGGACCCCGTTCCTCGGGTTAACCCTTTGCAAAGGCGCTGCATGGAGAGGGCCCCTCGTCTGACAGCAGCAGGCTCCGGGAACTGCCCCGGGAACGGGCTGCAGATCTGGAACGGGCTGTGTCCCCGGGAACGGGCTGTGTCCCCGGGAACGGGCTGTGTCCCTCTGTGTCCCCGGGAATGGGCTGTGTCCCCGGGAATGGGCTGTGTCCCCGGGAACGGGCTGGATCCCCGGGAACGGGCTGGATCCCTGGGAACGGGCTGTGTCCCCGGGAACTGCAGGGAACTGCTCTGGAACGGGCTGCTGCTCTGGAACGGGCTGCCGCCGGCAGCGAGCAGCCTTGCCGAGGATAACGAGGCCTTTTCATGCGGCATTAACGCCCCGGAATGGTCCATCTCTGCTCAATGGCCCTTTTCCCTGAAAACACAGCAGGTCCATCGCGGTGCTCTCCGCACAGGGAGAGCTGTGCGGCACCAGCAGCCTCTGGAACGAGCCCCGGGCCCCTCCGCTGCCCCTCGGTGCCGGCCGGGGCTGCAGGGAGAGCCGAGAAGTGCAGGGAAGCCTCGCTGCCCGGGGATGCTGCAGCGCCGTGCCCGGAGCCGGCTCCTCCCTAAGGCTTCCCTCGCTGCTGATTGCCAGCGATGTGGCCCCTGCAGAGCTTCAGCCCCGAGTGTTTGTTCTCCTGGGGCCGGGAGCCGTCACCCCGAGTGCCCGACAGCTGCTTCCCACACGTTCTGTTCCTACGTGGATTTATTACCCGTGAAAAAGCAAAAGGAGGGGGTTGCTCTCCCCTAAAACCAGGCAGGTTCCCAAGCTCTGTCACGGCAGTGAGTGTTCCCTGTTGGGATGGAGACGAGCTGCCAGTGGGATTTTATCTGGTGCTGGAAATCTGGAGTGGCCCTAAACAGCCACGGAACGGGGGAGCCTCGGGCACGAGGTCCTGCTGCCTTCCAGGGAGACACCACGGTGCCCTGGAAGGATCCAGGAAGAGCCAGGAAGGATCCGCTTCTCAGAGACAAATACCTGGAATTCTGAACCCAAAAGGGGTGGTTTCCACTTGTGTGTCTTCCCAAAACCCTTCCAACCAATCCGTGCCTCTCTCGGTCTCTCAGCATCCCTAACTGCTTCTGCCATTGATTTACTGCTCAATTCCTGAGTGCTTTGAAGAGTTTTTTCCCCAGCCTAAACATTGCTTATTTGAAGTAGAAATTGAATCTGATGGGAAAGCTTCTTTTAATTTGCAAAACCAGAGAAGGTTAAAAGGGACAGAGAAAAAACAACCTCAAAAACAACCTCCTCAAACCTCTGACTGGCAGCTTTGGATGGAGCAATGGTACAAGAGCAGCTCCTGAGCCGATTTAAAGAAAAGAGAACAGACCCAGAGTCCCCAGCCCCACGGACACCTGAGAGGGGACTCCCAAAGCCCCCAGTGCAGGGCATCGGGGGCTGGCTCAGGGGGTCCCAGGGCAGGTGCTGACCATGAGGGAGCCCTTGTGGCTGCTCCGTGTTTGTGAGGAGCTTCCATTTGCTCCTGGTGAAGAAACACCTGCCAGTGCCCACACAAACACTGCTCCCTGCCCCCTCACCAGCAGCTCCAAAGCAGAGACTCACTTCAGAGAGTAAGGAAAGATGATGCTTGTAAAGATTGCTACTTGCAGAATAATTCTAATTATTCTAATGGGATTATTATCTATTAGTGCTGTCTATTAAATTATCTATTAATAACAGATGATTCTAATAGGAGAACAGAAAGAAAAGGATAACATATAAAATTCAGCTTTTCTCCAGCTCCTGCCCAGGGCTCTGCAGGCACCAGCCAAGAGTTCCCTGCACTGGCAGAGGGAAGTGGAAAAGCTTTCTAGCACTGGCTATTTTATCACAGCTTTTCACCTGTTAGGCCAAGCTCAAGGCAGGGATCTGACCTTCACAGCGTTTGAACGTTAAAGCAAGACACATTTCCAGTCAAATAATGTGCAAATCCCCACAGCTCGGGAAAGCACAAGGCAGGAGGCACGGGGAGAGTCTGTGCATGGGGAGGGACGAGCCAGCTCTGGGCAGGACTGGGAGGGAGCTGCTCCCACACCATCCCTGCCCTGAGAGCTGCTCCCACACCATCCCTGCCCCGGGAGCTGCTCCCACACCAAACCTGCCCCGAGAGCTGCTCCCACACCAAACCTGCCCCGGGAGCTGCTCCCACACCAAACCTGCCCTGAGAGCTGCTCCCACACCATCCCTGCCCCG
>VWZW01000469.1:187593-206230 GCA_013397115.1 Edolisoma coerulescens
ATATCCTGTCCCTCCCCCCCCATGACAGCAGCTCCGTGTCAGCTGTCACCACCTCAGCGGGCTGGAACTGGGTTAGATTAAATCTGGTGGACCAGATTTTGGTCACCTTACAAACAACAACAACCCCCCCTTTCCCTCACAGCCCTCCCACACACACATCTGCCATGCTGAAACTGGAAAATTAAATCACTTTTCCACTCGGCTGGCAGGAGCCAGCCCATAACTCATGAGAACAAGCGTGGTTTAAACAAATTAACCCCTTCAGCAGAGTAGCTGAGGGCAGAGGGAGGGGGCTGGGGGCTTGCTCAGCCCGGTCTGTCCTGCACTGGGGACAGCAGAGGGGAGGGAGGGCTGGGCTGGCACAACGGGAGACACAGCAAAGCAGAGCAGAGCAGGCACCTGCGTGAGGACAAGGTGACAGAGAGACCTCCCCGGCTGGGCCGAGGGTGCTCCGGGAGGTGCTGGGTCAGAGCCGGGAGGGGACAGGCAGAGCCTTCCACTCAGAGAGAAAAAAAGCTTAAGCTCCCCGTTTGTGGGATCCTTAGCGGCAAAGAGATTAAAGGTCTTCCAGGGAACTGCAAACATTAATTATTCCCCATGCTCAAGTGCTGCTCCCTCTGCCATTCCGGAATCTCAGCTCTCACTCAGACAGGCCGACACCGCCTGGGATCCAGCCCGGGTGCCGGGGAGGCCCAGGGACCGTGGCTCTCACTCAGCTCAGGTGTCCTGTTCCGTGCAAGAGGGGCCCTTTTTCCTTCTGGGGGAGCTCCTCCGGGCAGCCCCCGTCACTGCAGGTTAACCTGGCACCGAGGTGCATTTCCAGAGGGGTAACGCGCCCTCACCCAAGTCAGAGTTATTCCCGTATTTGGGTGCACCCCAGTGCAGCTCTCCGAGCACCCTCCTGCAGGAACCGGGTGCTCCTGGGGCCGCCTCTCTGCAGCTTCAGCTCCGCTGTAACCCCTGGGGTTTTTGCCGAGGTGTGGGGGGCGGGTAAGGGACGGAGGCAGCGCCCAGAGCAGGGCGTGGAGGGTGCGGGTGGTACCTGGCGCCCGGAGCAGCTCTGCGGCTGCGAGCCCGCCCCAGGGCGTGGGCACGGGGCGGGATCGATTCCTGCCCCTCGCAATCCGTGCATTATTCAGCAGAGCCTCTGCTGCCTTTCCATTTAATCTATGTGAAAATTGGATTTACGGCGCAGGAGTAAGAGCTATCTGAACACGGCCCATAAAACTGGAAGAATCATATTTTTCTCTTCAGCAAGCAACTTTTAACAGCTCTGCTGGGTGCTTATTTGCAGTCACCAGGCAAAAATTTTCCCTCTGCTGTTTACGACCCTTTTACTCATTCCTGAGGCAGAGGGGGGTGGTTTGGAGCGCGGTGCCGCGACGCTGCAGTCGCTGGGTGTTATTTGCTCCAGGGACTCTTTGATGCGTAGTCCTGGCTGCACTAATGTCCCCATTAGTCCTGATTGCCTCGGCGGGGGGCGGCGGAGCAAGCGGCTTCGGTAACAAAGTGCCTCGGCAGATCCTTCTTCAGCCTTTGATATTTCCTTTGTAACATTTCCCTCATCTTTCTCAAGATACCAGTTTGACTTTGAAGCGATTTCCATTCCTGCGGTTGTCATTACTTTGTGTTCCTGCCGGCTCCTCGGATGCTTCCAGCGGGGAGCGAGGGGCGGCCGGGGAGGCTCCGTTTGCGTTCGGTCCCTGAGCGCCCGAGCACGGCCGGGAACGCGGGGAGAAGGCAGAGGAGCCACGAGCTGCGAGGGGCCGCTCAAAGTCACGGCAAGGGGAAATTGAGAACAAAAATATGTATGTGGGAATATATATATGTGTACACGAACATATATATACATATAGACACACACATATATATACATATATACACATATACATACATATATACATACATATATAAATATACACACAAACACACATACATGCACACATACAAANCCAGTGAGAGAAGGACCAAAGGGATTTAACAGTTATAAAGCATGGAGGAAGGTTTTTTTTTAAAAAAAAACTTTTAAAAAAAAAACTTTTAAAAAAAATTAAATTAAAATTGGACACTGGCCTATTCAACGTTCATCAGCCCAGGTGTTTATTCACACATTTTGGAAGGCTGAGCTGAATGAATGGAGATTTCCTGGTGAAATTTCATACAACTCCTGTTCGTGGGTAGGCTGAAATAATGAAGAGATTTGGTTGGTTGGTTGGTTGTTTCTCTGTGAAACAATGTAGAAAGTGGAATGGAAATGTGAAAATGAGGAGCAAAAGGTTCTCCAGAGGGCTCTGCCCCTGGAGACGAGAGTCCCTTTGGAAATGGGAATTACATCCCCTGCCACAACCTCTGCTTCACAAGCCCGTCACAGCTGCTGTCACCTCCCTCCTGGGCAGCCACGGGAAGTGCATTTAGAACGCCCAACAAGCAAAGAAAACCTTCATGAGCGGTTTTACCTCGGAAGGTCACTGGGCAAGCCGGGTGTCCCCGGGCTGCCCTGTGCAGGGCAAGGAGCTGCACCTCACTGAGCCCCGGGGGTCCCTTCCAACTCGGATATTCCATTATTCCATTCCAGGATGACCTGGGAGGATTCAGAGAAGATCTGAAGGGCCGTAATGAGGCTCCTGCTGCTCCTCACCCCAGAGGCACCAGCCCTGCCCGCACATCCCGGCTGCCAGCCAAGGGTTGCCCCGGGCCGGCTTTGCCCTTCCCGGCTCCGTTTCACCGCCGGCGCTTGGCTGTGACACGGAGCCCGGCAGCAGCCCGTGGTGCTCACCTGGTCCTGGGGTTCAGGGCCCCTGGCACCGCTGCCAGCACGCTCACCCCTCCCCGAGAGAGAGCAGGGCTGGAAAAGAAGCGAGCACAGAGGGAAAGGCAGCAGCAAAATCCTGCGAACCCCAGCGGGCACAGCCGGGCACGGCGTCACCCCGCCTTTGGCTCACAGTGACCCGGGGCTGCTCAGCCCTGAGCCCGCCTGGCTCCACCAAATCTCCTCCAAAGTCCCCCTCTCCATCCCCAGCACCGGCTGGGATCCCACCTGGAGCCCTGAGGGACCGGGATGGGACGGGATGGGGTGGGATGGGATGGGATGGGATGGGATGAGGAGCCGATGTTGCTGCAAGCTCAGCCCATGAGGAGGTCCAGGGGAAGGAAAGGCTGTTCCTGCCTGGAGCTCCCAGGCTGTGGAGCCGCTGTTTTTGTGCTTTGGCAGGATGCAGATAAGAAGGGCATCGAATTTGAATGTTATGCTAATAAGAACATCTGTGTACTTAAATCAGCACTGAGCAGCTGGTACATTTAAAACAGCCCCCAGCATGTCTAAACACTCTGTAAATACAGAGTTAATATCTCCTGAGATCAATTTATCATTAATAAGTTATAAAACCAGGATTTGATGCACACTGAAATAAAAATAGCCTATTCTTTCCTGCCATTTTTCCCACTCCAGCCCTGGGGTGTGTGAGGAACAGACTGAGCTGCACAGGCTGAGGGCTCGGGGCTGCCCTCGGCCACTGCAGAGCTGCACTGGTCACCAGGCTGGACGGGGCTTGGAGCAGCCTGGGACAGTGGGAGGTGTCCCTGCCCAGGGCAGGGGTGGAACAGGATGAGCTTTAAAGGTCCCTTCCAGCCCAAACCATCCTGGGATTTGGTTCTATGCAGACACCTCTGAAACTGTCCAACATTTGCCTTTCCTCAGCCTGCCCAGTGTTACTAAACAGGCTACAAGGACCTGCACGTCCTCCAAAAGACTCCTGAGAGCATCTGAACTTACTTTGAACACTTTAGAATGCCACCTACTAAGTTATGAAAATTAAAGCTGGTGGCTCTGATGAAACGAATCCCTTTTCCTCTGTTGTGAGCAGGCTTTGGACATATATATTCTGTACTTCACTTTTTAAGCCTCCTGGATGCACAGACAGAGCCTGCTTCATTAGAAGTGTACTTTATGCATCTTGTAAGCTCAGGGGATCTGTGTGATTCCAGGTAGCAGCCAGGGTGTGCAGGTGGCATTTTGATCGATGCTGTGTGCAGCTGTGAAACCAAGATACTCCTCTGCACCCTTGGAGGGGTTGTTTTTTCCTTCCTGCTCCTCTCTTCCTGGAACACTTTTATCTCACTCCAGTAATTGCCAGCAGCCCTCACAAACAGTGAAGTCCAGGAGTGAACCTTGTCAGCCGCGTTTCCCCGCACAGCTCTCGGCTCCCACAGGGATCCCGTCTGCAGAGATGAGCGCTCCTGTCACAGCCAGAGGTGCTCACAGGTGTCCTCATCCCACGGGGCTCAGGGCACGGGAGACACGTCTGGGAAAGGCTTCTCAGGAGGGGGTTGTGGTTTATTTATTGTGGTTTTTCACCGTCCTCAGCTGTGCTGTGCTCTGAGAGGCAAACACACAGAATTTGTCATTTTGTCTGGCTTCACCCTGCCTGGAACAGGGGACCTGACACAGGGTACACCAAAGCCCAGGTCATTAACTTGGATTCTGATCTAAAGCAGTCTCAGGTAAGAAACTTCAGAGCAAGACCGAAAACACCCAGAGCCCCCAGATCAGGTGCAGCAAAATGCCAGCCCTGCCCTGCTGCCACTGCCTGGAGCAGCTGTGAGTGCTGAAACCCCATCCAGGAGGGACAAAAGGTCTTTATCAGAGCACTATAAACCAAATATCTCTGGGGTGTGGAGAGTTTTCCACTCCCCTGCACTCCTCTGCCGGAGCAGAGCTGGGATCCCAGGGGCTGGGTGTTACACATTTCCCTCACTGATCCCGGTGGATTCATCTGTGGGACCTGCTGGGAAGGAGACACGTTCTGGCCCTGCACCACTGGGGCTGGGCCCCCCAGGCACAGCAGCACAGCTCGGGACAGAGCAGGAATTCTCTGTGAAACTGTGAGGGAAGGGTGGGAAATCAGCCTTTCCCAGCGAGCAGGGAGGGTGTAAATAAGCATGAGCACGGCACTTATTTTTTCCAAGCAATATGAATAGCAAAATGAATGACATTTTCCTGGCCGGAAGCAAGCAACATTTCTTGATGTATTGGGATGCCATAAACTGAAAATTTGTTGTATAGCAAAGTGCATTTAACATTTACTCTCTCTCCTGCTCTATCACTGCTGAGCTGTCAATAACTCCCCCTCTTCACACACTATTTCTGCTGGGGATTTGAAAGTTTCTGCAACATTAGGAGAGATTTTACCTTGACAGCAGATGGGAAGGAGTCCAAACCCCCCAAATAGTAACCTTGTCCTTATCCCTTCTGTCCATGGGATATTTCTGGACTGCCTGGCAGCAGAGTCTGGCTGAATAGGTTTCCACACTTCTGGAGCAGGTCCAGGCTGGCCAAGAGCAAGGGATGGCAGCTGCTGTGGCTGAAGCACCATCTGTCCTGGGAGGAAAAGGGTTAACCCAAAATCACACCCTGGCCCTCACAACAGTTCTGCCTGACTGAAAGTCTTGACCCAAATAATAATGAAAATCCACTAAAAATATTTCTAATTCTTCTGAGGCATAAAAACAATCCCAGTATATAAAAGCAGGAAACTTTTGGTAAAATAAACCAAAGAAAGGGTAGCTGGTAACTCTCTGGTGACACAACTACCATTTTAACTAAGCTTAGCGCAGTTTTTCAAAACACTTTAAGTACTTACTGGAATGTTGACCATGAGAAAATGATTTGGTGCTGAATTCCTGGCCATTTGGTCATTTCTGGCCCTTCCCAGCAGCTGCCCATGGCTTTGGACACCCCCTCAGCCACCAGCCCGCAGCCACGCCGAGGGTCAAGCCCTGGGACAAGGAACTCGGAGAGGAAACAAGCACATTACACCTGTAAATAGCGGGGGGCACCAGGAGCAGCCGGGGGGCTGCAGGGCAGGGCGGATCCATCCCTGAGCCCCAGCAGAGCTCACCCTTCCTCAGGGAGACCGCGGTGAGCAGCCCAGCACACGAGCTACCGCAGAAACACCGGTAAAACTGGCTTGTTCCTGAGGAAAACATGCTTTCCCAGATCTCCCCTGTGCCATTTTCGATGCCTGTGATTTTTTTTCTGCTCCTGAGGAGTTCCGTGCTCTGCCAAGTGCAGCTCAGGCAGCTCCTGGTTCTGCACTCGGGCTCCTGGCACCGGGGACAGACCCTGCCCGGCGCTGCTGCCTTCTCCTGGGGCTGTGCCCAGCGCCGGGGCAGCGATGCTGGCACTGCCCTGCAGGAGCCCGGGGGTGGCTGCAGGGCCAGGGTGCCACCGCACACCCGGGCGCGCTCGCCCGCAGCAGCTCCCGGCTGCGCACCCGAGCGCCAGGGGCTCAGGAGGAAAGAAGGAGCAGAAACACACATTACCTGCTGGAAAATCCAGTTTAGGGAGATGGGAATGCCCCGCCAGCCTCCACAGGCTCGCCCCACACCACATCCTCTCACAAAACCAGAAAATGGGTTTCTGGAGCTCAGGAACTGAGGGATGCCAGTGCAGACCCAAGCGATGCCCAGTCACCGAGCACCACATTTTATAGCACAGGGACACCCCTGCTCAGCCCCCCCGGGATATCCCTGCACAGCCCCCAAGGATATCCTGCACAAACCCCCCCGGATCACCAGCCTACCCCTCACAGCCCAGCCTTCCCCAGCCCACAGACAGACAGACAGATCAAACGACACTTTCAGGAGAACTTTGTCCTGCAGGACTCACAAGGCACAGCCCGGGCCTGCCTCCCCCCAGACCCTCCCCAGCCAGGAGCCCTCACTCCCTTCCCTGATAAAGTCACCGCACTTTTAAGGTGCTCGAGATTTAACTCGATCGCGTTCCCGGGGGCTGGCAGGAGAGAAGAGAAATAAAGAAATCAATCACTCGATGAGAGACAGGCTTGAACCGGTGCCAGAACCCAAATTCTGGGAAGGGAGCATTTCAATACTGATTAGAAAGGCGTGTTTTTGTCAGATGTTTACAAGCCTGGTTTCCCAGCGCTGCCTCCAGCGGGCTCGGGGACCTTCCCCAGGTGCAGAGGCTGTTCCTGTGCAAAGCTGTCTCCAGAAGCATTCCAGAGGGATTCCATCCCCTCTGCAGTGACAACACCCTTCACAGCCTGGGGTGGCCGAGCAGAGACACCCAGAGCTCCTGGGGCCACTCAGCCCGGTGAACCTTTTCAGCTTTTCTGTTCAACCCTTTGGACTTTGGGGTTCCCCTCCCTCCTCACAACACCTGAGGACAAGGGACAGAGCAGCTGCTGAGAGCCACGGACCCATCGGGGCTGGAAAAGCCCTCCGAGAGCACCGAGTCCACCCCCAGCACCGCCAGGGCCACCTCTGCCCCGCGTCCCCAGGTGCCACAGCCACGCTCCAACTCCCTGCGGGGACGGGGCTCCTCTGCTGCCCTGGGGTCTGTGCCAGTGCCCACAGCCCTTCTGGGGGGAGTTTTATCTCCACAGAAACGTGGGCTCCCTGAGCAGCACCTATTCAGAAACATTTCCAGGAGCACATCAGATTAATCCATTTGCTGGTGAATTGCACAGGTCAGCCCTCAGGAAGCGTGGCCAAAGGTGCAACAATCGCTTCTCTCCCTTCCACTCCTGCACCAGCCCCTTATTCAATTCACTTGCAGCAGCACCGAGTATAACTTAAAATACTCTATTGTTTATTTAATCTAATATCTTCAATCCCCAGTTCAATTTTTAATCATCACGATTACTGAAACAGGCAGTTCAGACTCAGAAAAAATTAATTTTTCCCTCCAATCTCAGTTGTATCTCTGAGAGGTTGTTTGCAGCCTTAATTAAAATCTATACACCAAAACTCCCATTTCCCCACTAAAAGCCACACCAGTGTAAATAAAATCAGTAGAAGCCCCTACCTTTCAGCACCTCATTGATTGTTTTACTCAAGACAATTTAAGAATAATTTAATTCCCCCATCAGAATGGGAATGACCATGGAACAAACCCCTCTGAGGGGAGGGTCAGGCCCTCCCAGCCTGGGCTCTTCTATCTGACTCCAAAAGCAAATCCCTAACGTTGCATGTTTCAGGAAAACAAACCAGGAGAGAGGCAGGATCAATAGCTAAATAAGAAACAGGTCAGCTCATTACTTTTAATATTTTACTCATTGACAAAAGGTATTGACTTCCATCAATGTTCTACAATATGTGTTTAAAGAGCAGATGATGCTTTACAGAAATATTTGGAGTGCACTAAGAAAAAGAACAATTACCCCCATGACAGAAAATCTATTTTTGTTTGCCATCATTTTTCATTAGGAGGAGCATTCACAGCAAAAAATGATGCATCAAGAGGCAGAGGTCCTTTCTGAGCTCCCAGTTTGTGTACTTAGAGAGCAGCTCTACAGAATTTAATTGCAAATACTGGATTTCTGCAGATTTATCCATCGCCTTTATGGGATTTAATCTGAAGTTACGTCTGTGCTACAGAATTCACAACCAGATAGAGACAATGGTTTTGTTCTGGATGTTACAGACTTTTGAAAAAACCTGCAAAGTGCTTTTCTGTTTCTCTTGGATTTTGTAAGTTTCATTCCCAAATAAATTCAGTGGCACTGATCACAAACCGCCCACACAAACAGCGCTGTTTAAGCAACGTTTTCCTGGTGCTTCAGTTTGTAAGAGCTGCACAGAGATCTCAGCTGCTCTTGCAGCTACTGCTGCCCACCTGGGACTGACTGAGCCCTTCCTGCAGGTAACACTTTCTGAAAGCACTCAGGGTTTCAAAAGAGGGTTTAGGACTTGACCCACATTTTCAAATTAATTCAGAGATAAAGTTTTAAAAAACTCTACAACACTTTGACTGAATTTTTATAGCCACTGGTTATTAACTCTTCCCTTACATGCAGGACACAGGGAACGGCTTCCCAGTGCCAGAGGGCAGGGCTGGATGGGATCTTGGGAGCAAATCCTTCCCTGTGAGGGTGGGCAGGCCCTGGCACAGGGTGCCCAGAGCAGCTGTGGCTGCCCCTGGATCCCTGGCAGTGCCCAAGGCCAGGCTGGACAGGGCTTGGAGCAGCCTGGGACAGTGGGAGGTGTCCCTGTCCAGGGCAGGGGAATCAGAATTATCAGAGTACTGGTCTTTTTTAAGGCAGAAATTTTTATCCTACATTTTTTCCCTCCCCAGAAAAATGAAGTGAAACCAGTCCATAGCAGTAATTAAATCCTATTTCTTCCATTTCCTTTCCAACAGATGTGTTCTACAAATGGAGCTTGCCTCTGTTTTGTCATGTCCTAATAGATTCCAGAGGAAATTTAATAATTTTCTTCTATCCTGAGTGACTCAGTGGTGCAAAACAGATGTTAAACAGGGAAAGAACAATTTATTTATCTGCTCTTGTGCTCCCTTTGCTTTCATTTGCATGTCAGCTGTTTGGCTAAAATGGTGGGATGGGGAGGACGTGAACACTGCTCTCGCCTTGTTCTGCTGATGTAATGACAATGGGAGGATTATTTCTTAATTTTCAGTGTGGTAAGTGGGTAATTATTGTCCAATTAGACTTGCTATTAACCTCTCTGTATCTCATTTTGCCATCCATAAAACAAGAATAACAGCACTTCCCACTCTCTCTGGGATTCTGCGGAGATTTATTGGTTAATGCAGGGAGAGCACAATGGAAATGAAAAGCTCTGCACGTTGGTGAGGGCAGGATTATTAATAAAGAATCATCATTAACGTGGTTGCAGCTCTGGGGACTTGGGCTGGCAGTTGGTGCTGGCAATGGGGTGCACCCCTAAGGGATCTCCTGTGGGCCTTGGAGCTCGAGCAGTTGGGTAGGGAACCCGTAAAATGGGGTCTAATGGAATGCAAAGTCAGGTTTAACTGGTGCACACACAGATGTCCTTAAGTATTCCCCTGAACTGCGAAAATGAAAACTCCTAAAAGAAAAATTACATTAATTGGTATAAAAGTCTTCTTAAACTCTTCCTCCCTAACCCCACCGTACCTGAGCCCGTTCCTCGTGGCACATCTCGTCCGTGCCCTGCTGGTTCTGCGGGGGGGAGCTCCAAGGGGACAAAGGGGACACCTGGAGAGGTCACCTGTGCCTCTGGCCACGGCAGAAGCGGGGCTGGGCAGGCACCCAGAGCCCCCCGGCTCCTCCTGCGGGGACAGTGCCCAGCCCCGCTGTGCTGCTGCTGGCCGGGGAGGCACTGCCCCTCTGCAGGGCACAGCCACGGTCCCCACAGCCTGCCCAGGCTCCTGCTGGCCAGCACGAGCCTCTGCCTCAGGCTGTGCCTTTGCATCAGTCGGGGATAATTCAATTAGAGGCAGAACCAACTGATGCATGGGAAGACACCAGTACTGAGAGTATTGTATCCACCAAGGAATAAAGGCATTTCCAGAAACCTTCTCTCTGAGGCTCAGCTCTCGTGTAAGTGTCTGGAAGGTTTCCAGTTGTCCCTGTTGCTGCTTCTCCCATCTGTCCCTCGGAGCAGCACCAAACACGGCGCTGCTCATGTGGGTCTGTGCACACAGACAGACAGACAGACAGACAGACACCCCACAGAGCCCCAGGGCCGTGTCACACCCCCCTCGCCCTCTGGCACGGCACATAATCTCTAAAGAAAGAAAGTGGTGGGTCAGTAGCTCCCTTCTCATGACTGCCCGACCAACAACTCTTCCAGCAGAGCTCCCTGGGGGCCAGGCTGGAGCCAGGGGCTTCTCCAGCACAGGAGATTCGTGTGGTGACACATGGGGGTGTAGCAGTAATGTGTTATTAATGAGTTATTGATTTTTTAAATTAAATTTCGCTGGTATCACATTTCCAACCTGAATGAATGCATCATTAAAGCAATTAACAGCACGGTGATAAGGGGAACTGACCAAAACTCCAGGGGCACACCCGGAGCCTCGGCTGGGTCGGGCTCCAAGGGAGGCTGGAGGGCACCAGAGTGGCACAGCTGGGCTGGGGGGTGCCTGAGACATCGAAAGGGGAGAAAAGGAGGAGAGGAATTAAAAAAGAGGAGGGGGAAAATGAGAAAAAAAGAAGAGGAGGAGCAGGACCCCAGACCCAAATGTGCCATCACAGGGCCAGACCACCCAGTTAAAGCTGCAGGGCTCAGCCAGAGGGGCCCAGAACAGGACAAACCAACCATTTCTGGGTGGGACCAAGGCCTGTTGGTCAAGGGCGATTTTGGCTTTTCCTGACCTCTGCAGGCAAAGCCTGGCCCAGTCCTGGGTGAGGACACTGCTCCCATCACCCCCATCCTTCCTTCCCCTTCCCACTCGGAACAATCATCCTTCCCAGGGCACTGAAATGAGGGAGTTTGATTCTCCTCCTGCTGATCATTCCCGTTTGAAGAGCAGCCTCCAGAAGCAGCAGGCAGCTTCTGCCCTGCTCCCTCCCACACACACCAGGAGCAGCCTCCACTCGTGCAAGTGGAAAATGGCACCTTCATTTACAAGAGTTCTACCTTGGCAAACAATTTCTTGGGACAGAAAACACAGGCCAGTCATCTCAGCTGAAAACCTGGTACTTTTAAGCACACCGTAAAAAACCTTAAATGAAAGTCAATTGTTACATCTAGTGTGAATGATAATAAATTAGAAAAAGATGCAGAGCTGGGATCCTAATTACAGCCCAGCTCCTGAAACTGAGGAGATATTTTCTTGACCAAAATAGAACATTCAGGTAGAACTGGGTTTTTTAAGGATAGTTTTTGAGAGGGGTTGTTGGGGTTTTTTAAAAGATCCCATGACTTTTTTCCGAAGAGGAAAGTCTGTTGAAGCTCTGTCCCTTGGGTTGGCAATAGGGGTACAGCTCTGTTACTGGTGCTCATCAAGTTCCACCCCTTCCACAGCTTCCACGTGGTTTAATTTTATCTAAAACCTCACTCACCGGCTGGTTTAGCTGAAGTGATTCTTGTGCTCATACGTGTCCGGGGCAAACATCAGACTCACCCAGTCAGGACTTTCTGCGGCTTTTTCCAAGCTTCCTCCTGAACTTTTTACCCTGGAAGAACAGTAAAATAAGAAATTCCGAATTCCTCTGCTATAAACCAAAGATAGAAACATCCCAGCTGGAATCCCCATCCCTGGAGGTGTCCAAGGAAGGGCTGGAGGTAGCACTCAGTGCTCCGGGCTGGGGACAAGGTGGGGACCAGGCACAGGTTGGACTCGATGGGCTGGGAGGGCTTTTCCCACCCCACTGATCCTGGGAACTGAGAAGGAAGGAGAATTCCCAGCCTGCCCCATCCCCAGGAAGATGTTTTACCTTTCCCTGCTGTGTGGCAGTGCCTGGCCTGTCACAGCACTGATGTGACACTGGTGAGGCTCACGGGGACAGGGTGCAGGCAAGCTGGGCACTTCGGGGTGGGGAAAAACCTCGAAATGATTCTTAGGGTTGATACAAAGCTCAGCTTAAAAGCCCTTTTATTTAAACAAGTTGCCACCGCTAAGAACATTGTGTCTTTCTCAGGGAAAAACAAAACTGTTGTCTCGTTTTAAAACGAGTGCTTCCTTTAGGGCTAATTAAGCTGACAAATAACACTTGCAAAGATTGAGCAGTTTAACTGATGACAACGCAGCGCTGCCGGAACCCTGGAGAGGAGCAATCGCTGCTGTGCACAGCTGGGAAAATTACTGTGTCCCCTCTGTATCACGACATTGAATGAGGGAAAAATAATACCTCATTAATCTTCCTAATGAACCTCTTCCAAACAAGACAATTCACGATTTTATGGTACACATGGGGTTGCTGTGGAGATTTGCTGAGCTGCCTCCCAAGCTGCATCAGAAGGTGCCAAACCCAACGGCAGTGGACAGCAGGACACTCATCCCCAGCCCGGGGCTCCCGCAGCTCCAGTCCCAGAACACCAGCCTGGGTTGGGTTGGGAGGGACCTTAAAGCCCATCCAGTGCCACCCCTGCCATGGCAGGGACACCTCCCACTGTCCCAGGCTGCTCCCAGCCCCAGTGTCCAGCCTGGCCTTGGGCACTGCCAGGGATCCAGGGGCAGCCACAGCTTCCCTGGACAAGAGGGGCTGCCTCAAGCCCAGGGGTGGGGCTGGCACCCTCTGCAGGGGTGGGTTTAGCTTCCACAGTTACTGGATGGAAGGTGCAGTCCAAGTAGGACAAGGTGACAGATGGGGAGATGTGGGGTTTTGGGGCCCGAGCTGTGAATCCCCAGGAAAACCCTCTCACCCCTCTGGCCACACTGACACAGCAGCCCTGCTCACCTCTGGGAAGGGAGGGCTGGAAGTGTCAGAATGACCCTGCCCTCACAGCACACTCCCCGTGGCAGGGAGCTGGTGCCTGACGTCCCCCAGGCAGGAGGGACAGGGTGAGCTGCAGGCTGACATCAATTACTGCTAATCTCACACCATCACAATAATCTTCTTACAGTCACAATAAAGATTGAGGTCCTGGCCCTTGCTATTTGTGTGTTTATTACTGACTCAATAGGACCCATCGCTGTCTTTGAAGATTTGGGGTTTTTGCCCCAAACAGGAAGGTGCCTCCACACCGCACAGAAGTGCAGGGACTTCTGAAACCTTCTCCAGGCTCTCAGTGAAGTCCCAAACCTACAGTGTTCCAGAGTCCATGTGGCACTTTCCCTCTCTTTTGTTACAGGGTTTGAGAAGAATTCGGATAAAACCTCAGTACTGAACAGTGCAGCAAACCCTCAGGCATCCACGGAGTTTCTGGATTTCTGAATAAACAATATTATTTACATAAACATCCTAAAGAAAGGGAAGCCATCAGGGAACATCTGTGTGGGTATTTCCTTCCTAGAGGAATTACAAACGTTCATCTCAGAGGCTCTGAAGCGTGGTAGGGCTGGTTCTGGCAGGGCTGCTGGATCCCTAGGGGTGACCACGAATGCCGTGAGGACACAGGGACCCCGCACCCCTGGCTGGGGACGCTCGGTGCCCGCAGGGCTGGGACAGCCTCGCTGCTGGCAGCACAGATGGGCTGACAGCCCTTGGTGAGCCTCCGTCCGCTGCTCCTGATCCCCTAAATCAGCTACAGCCACATTTGCATCTCAGCTTTTTGCCATCTCAGGAGTCTCAGGGGAATAAAAACGGATAGAGCAGCATCAAGTTATGTTTCTGTTTTCCTCTTCCATGATGGAAACACAGATATCAATCGAACAACACCGACTAAATTCTACCACTGCAAATATCCACCAATTTCAATTCCATTGAAACAGCGTTTCAATGCTGTGTTGCCATAATTTCATCCACTCCTCCGTTTTTATTTAAGGCTGTTTCTTTCAGAGAAGAGCTCAGAGCCCACAGCCTTCAGTGTGTGCTGGAGTCATCAGTGAACCCAGAGAGGAGCTGAAAAAACAGACCCTCGAGTTCCCTGCGATCCCTGACCTCCAAATCCCAAGCCGAGGCAGCTTTGCTGCCCTCCCGTGCCAGCTGCTCGCTGCCCCGAGCCAGGGCAGTGACCATTTCTGTAGCTGAGAGCAGCAGGGAAGGATCCCATTCTCTGCATTTCCAGGGTGCTCCCGGGTTCTGTCCGTGCTCAGCAGGACCACCAGGGCTGGGAGCCCCTCTGGCCCCGCGGCCCCTCTGCAGCAGCTCGGGGGTGTGGGGGTCCCCAGCACCTCCCTGCCCCTGCCATGCCCAGGAGAAAAGGGAATACTGAGCTCATCCCATGAGGTCTTGGGCAGTTTCCAGAGAATTCTGCCTCCAGCAGAGCTCACAGAAACACGTGAAAACCATTCCCCCCTGGTCCAGGCCACAGTGACACGGTACCAGCGCTATGAACCTCCTGCAGAGCAGTCAAAACCTTTGCTCCACACAGGAACCTCATAGCCACAAACTCCCTTCCACAATCTCATTTAAGGGTTAAGACAACGAACTCTGTGACCACTTTCCTTGCCCATCAACCCCACACCGAAAGCCCCGGCTCTGGGAAGCATTTCGGGGTGTGTCAAACAAGAAGCAGGCTTCAACTTCGAAGCCTTCCACTTGTGTAAAACTGCTTTCCACATGAGAAGTGTCCATTCAGAGCAAGGCTTTATCCCCTTCTCCATCCCTACATTCCCTGTCACTGAGCCCCACAGAGCTGAGGGTGGAGGGAAATTCAGCTTTGGGAATTCAGCCACCCCTGAGTGGCCCCACCAGCCCCGATGGCCAAGGTGGCTCTGGCACTGACAAATTCAGCCTGGCTTTGTCTGCTCCAACACTGCCACCCCCTCCCAGCTCTCCCCTAACACAATCTTGTTATCTTTGGGCCTTGCATGGCTTTTTAATGATCATTATTATTCATATAGCACGATGCACGCAGACAAATTTAATCATGTTGTTTACATGAGCAAACCTGATCGACTAATGGAGAAATTACATATTTTGTTCCCACTGTTGGCACAAATGCAATTTCTTTTCTCACTCTCATTAACACAGTTAATGTTTATAAAAGTCTGATGGTGCTGGAGATGAAAGTGTTTTCTCCAAAGAACAGGTAAACCATAAACAATAGCAAGAGTTCCTCCCACCCTGATACTGCAATAAATGTGTTTCAATCCCACGATGAAATGAGTGAGGAAAGTAGCCAAAGAATCAAGTCCAGATTAATCATATTTGATGAAGAGCTATTGGAAAGCGCAGGGAAAAATCCTACAGAAAGACAAAAAAAAAAAAAANAAAACACAAACCTTCAGCCAAAATATGGAACCCAGTCCTTGTGCAGCAGGAGGGAGCAAACAGAGAGGTGATGGCCAGAAGAGGCAGAGTCTGAGCTGGGAGAGCAGAGCCAGCAAACGGGAGGGCAGGGGAGAGAAAACCGCGCAGCGTGAGCCAAATATAAACCTACAATGGGCAAGGAGAGGAAAGGAGCGAGAACAAAACATACAAGTACCTCTTGCTGACTTCCAAAGCGACCAGAAAGGTCTCTCGCTGCTTGAACAGATGGGGCTGAAATTGTTTTCTGTCGGCAGAGCCGTCACGGGCTGCGTTTGCCTGCAAGGGACGAGCCCTGGGCGAGATGTCCCGGCAGGAAACGCCACTCGGGGAAAACGCCACACAGGAACCTGATGTGAGCGGGCCCCGAGCAGGGGACGCAGAGTCCCCTCACCCCTCATCCCTGCTGCCCTTTCCTGGCCAACCTGGTGCCACTCACAGCTCCTTCTGCTCCGGCACAGCTTGGAGAGAGGGACTAAAATTAACAGAACAAAGACCCTTCCTCCTTACTCCAGCTCATTTCTCGAAGACATCTTATGATTTTCTGTTTAAGGGCTCTGTTCAGTCACCAGGAATGGAGGGGCAGGATTTCACCAGGTGTGGTCACTGCCCGGGGGCTCCTCACAGGCAGCTCTGGTGGAGAAAAAGGCTCCATCCCCGGGGGTTTGCAACCCTGGGGTTTGCACCTCTGGGCTCTGAACACGGCCTTGAAGACGCCCTTGATAAAGAGTTATGTTGCTGTATATTTACATCTTCCTTGAAAACCTCTCAGCTTCAGGCATTCAGTCAACTCTCGGGTGGAACATCAGGAGAAGGCTTTGCCTGGCTTCTAAAACTGAGCACAGAAACACAACTTGCCCAAAATTGCCCATGCAGAAAATCTCATTAGTGCACAGATTTCCAAAAGTGCAAGGTACCTGCCTGGCTTCATCCCTTTATTATCCGTACAGCAATGGAATAATTAAGCAGATCCGCCGGCTCCCTAGAAAGAGGGGAAATGTGTGGCTGCTCTGACACAAATAGAGACGAGGAAGGAACTGCTGCAGCTGGAGAGCAATTACCCATCAGCAGCACAAATTCCTGCCCAGGTACTGCTCTGATCTGGTGTCGTGAGTGCGGATATCACAACACAAAGGTACTGAGGGCCTTAAAGGGAGAAGCATCAGCTCAGTGGATGCTTTCCCGCGGGCACACTGCTCCCATTCCGGCCCTCAGGGCAGGGTTTGTGCCTGAACACCCTGGTTCTGCCAAGGAACGAGTCCATCCCCAGGGCTGCAGCCCTTTGCTTTGTGGTCAAACCAGTCTCATTTTGCAGCCTCGCTCCTCCCAGGTCCGTGTTTTCCACAATATCCCTGCAGATACATCCAAAGAGTGTTTACAAATGCAACCTCGGAGACATTTCCCACATGGAAACCCCGTCCTTGCTCTGCCTCAGCTGCGGGCAGGAACAGGCACAGCTTGGTTCGAGGCACGGAGGAAGGAGCTTTGCAAACGCAGCTAATGGAAATCCCTCCAGCAAGGTCCCATTAAAAGAACACGTACGGAATGAGGATGCTGCTGACATTTCAGATAAGCTTAATTTGGCAGAATTTTTACGTGGTCCCATAGTTTGGGAAAACAAAGGCAAATTCGCAGTGCCCCTTTCAGAGCAGGGCTGGCAGGATGGATGGATGGATGGATTAAAGATTGCTTTCCCTGCAGTCTCCAGCTCCTCCTGATAAGAATGCAATGGAAGTAGCAGCAGGATTTTAAACCAACAGAAATATTTCTGTGGTGACTGACAGGCCCAACTGTAAGTACTTCCTTTTATAAAAAGCAGGAAAAAACTGCACTTTTTGGTTTGTTTTGTAAAAACAACCCCTCTACAACACAGCCAATGATGCAGGCATGAGGGTCAGAGCCCAGGCTGGAGGAACCTGCAGCAGGGAGGCAAACCCCGATCTGAAGGATCAGATATGACCCAGAGCTCGCAAGGCGTGGGTCAGCTTCTCCTGCCAAGGTTGTCTAAGCCGGGCAGTGTCAGAAGCAGCAGGTGATGGAGAATAGCTTTGCTCTGTGGGATTATCACGCTCGGATTCCTGGGTCATGCAGAAGTTTCCCTGAGAGGATTTAATTAGGTGCCCACTGCTGACCATATGTTCCAGCTTGGCAGGACACGTGTGCTCAGCGTTTGCTCCCTGGGCACAGCCTGTCCTCACTGCTCCGTGTCCCCTGCCCAGACCATGCCCAGGGGACCCCCAGCCTCTCGTGCAGGAGCAGAACAGCCCCTCTGGGAGGTGGCAGTGGAGCAGAGCCCTCCCCCTGTGTCTCTGCCAGGGGTTGTCCCTGGGTGTGTGGCACTCTGTGCCAGCACACAGTTACTCACACAGCCTTGGAAAACTGGAGTGTCACTTCGGGAATAATGAAATTTCATGAGGAGAAAGAATATTGGCTTGAAAGGTCTAAAACCACTGCGACACAGTTTCCAGAGCAGCTGTGGCTCCTCTGCTTTGTGGAAATTTGGGTTATGATTTCCAATCACAGCCTTTGACAACCCTGATTAAGTTGATTGGATTTTGTTACATTTCTCCAATTTGCTGGTATTTAAATTCCAGAGGGACGTAAGGAGACAGGTTTGCCTACCTGGAACCACATGGAGCAGGAGACTTCTGCCTGATGGCTTTTGACCCAAGCCCGTGTGAGGTTGGACCGGATTTTCTGTGACATAACGAGGTCTGTCAAGCACAGGGAACGTGACCAGAGCTCGGCGTTGCCCAGCAGATGGATGTGGCTGTGGGAGGAGAGAGGGAGAGGTGACAGAAACGTCCCAGTGCAGGATCAGCAGGGTCACGATTCACTGAAATGTGAGGGAGCAGCATTTGGCACCTGAGTGACAGCAGCACCTCCTCCGGCCAGAAGAGTGGCACAGGGGGCTGCAGGGGGACCTCGGCTGCGGGGCCACCACCAGGACTGCCCTGGGGAGGGCCCTGCAGTGCTGGAGCAGCTGCTGCTCTGCACTTCAATATCTCACCCCTGGTGTCATCCATCCATCCATCCAT
>VWZW01000470.1:0-26683 GCA_013397115.1 Edolisoma coerulescens
AAGCCAAACAGAACAGCACCCCGGCACATTGGGGGTACCCCTCGGCTCAGGTGTCCCTCAGCCTGCGATGGGACGGGCCAGGCTGCCCCTGGTCTCGCCTCCTCTGAGCAAAAGCAGCAGCTGCCCTGCAGCCCCCTAAGTCACAGCACGGCTCCTGCAGACTTCGCATGTGGAGGGCAAGGGGCACCCGCGGGCATTGTCACCCCTGGGCCCTCGGGCAGCAAGGCCAAAGCTGTGGCTGATGGTGTTTTGTCAGTACTGGGGCAGATCCCTTCGTCTCCAGCACCAGGCCTCATCCCCCATGGTGGACTCACCCTCGGACTTTCAGCCGGGATTTTGGCAGAAGCCACTCTGCTCTGTGCCATCCTTCCTACAGAGACAGCAGGCAGGGTCAGGAAAGAGTCTTCAATATGTTTCCATCCCTCTTGACTGAAATGGGCTGTTTTCTGTATGCAGGTGACAGTGTTGGTGGAGTTCCTCATAAACAACTGCTTGGAAATATTTGAGGAGGACATTGCCTTTCCTGCCTGTGCCTTGGCTGAGGAGTCACCAGAGCACACAGACAGCTCCACAGGTATGAGAAAGGACTGGGGATGTCACTGACTGGGGCTGCTGGGCCAAATTATTGAATTTGATATGTGAATATATCTGTGGATACATAGCGAGTTGCTGACAGTTCAATATGTTAATGAAGTGTTTTTCTACAGGAACAACTTCCAGAAGTTCAAAATTACAACACTCACAAAACAGAATTAAATCCCAGTATTAAACATCTGATTCAAGCACATTTTGCTACAGATGTGCTGAGACTTCAAGGATCCTTCTGGAAGGCTTGAAAGAGAGGATCATTTTCCCAGCCAAACAGTTCCGAGGTCTTTATTTAGTCACTGCTTCTCAGGAAGAACAGGCTATGAAAAGAAAGACACATTCTCAGCATAGCTGATATCCTATCTATGTCCTTTTTTGCACTTGCCTTATCAAAGTTAACTGCTTCAAGAACTGTTTGTTCTTCAAGGTGAGATGAAATTTGAAGGTTTCGATGCTGGCCTCAGAAATATGTGGTGTGAAATGTCCTCTCAAGAACCATTTTCAAAAGAGCAGAACACATTACAGAGAACATGACATTACAGCATGCACAGATGCCTGGTGTATGTTTTTAGTTGGGTTTTGAATTTCGGGTATTGTTTCATTTTACTGATCATTTATTAGATGTTTACCTTACTGAATTGTCAGGTTTAAAAATCTCAGCAAGGTCCTGCAGTTTTGCTTTCTAGAACTGCATTCAGAAGAGCAGCAAGTGAGGTGCACACGGAGTGAGAAGGTGCCTGTCTGGACAGACAACCCTCTCCATTTTTTACCCAAGAAGAAAGAAGAGTACATATGGCCATGCAAACACGAAAAGGAGAGGTGCGGTTCCCCAGCCATTGTCAAAACAAGTCTCCTGTATGAAACAAGTTTCTGGTACAAAACTGGGGAAAAATGAGAAAGGAACTTCTCACAGAAGGTATTGAAACAAAAAAGTCTTCAATTTACACCATGATGTTAAGTGCAAAATTAAGGAAGACGTGTCTCCACGCGCACTGGTTCTGCTGCTTTCAGCTAAGAGCTACACTGTTGAGAAATTCTGTCCCCTACAAAAGGAGTCCAGCCCCAAGAAGGGACCAGGAACACAGAAATAGGGTCCAGGTAAGTGCTTGGCTTCTTCCTGGCAGTCCCCACAGGGGCTGTGGGAGGGTGTGTGGTGTCTCACTCCAGCCCACTCATCACTTAGCCCCCCGCAGCACTCATGATTCTCTCTGCCTTAGCAGACACTGGTCCCCCACCTGTACCTGCTGAATTGCTGCCATGTTCATAGATTTGGAATGGCTGTGAGATCTGGAACACTTACAAGGCTATATGTAGCTAACAGTAACAAAGAACAGGTGTTTATCAACCGCTTCTCAGGCACACTAAATATTTTGGTGGCTTCCTTGGTTCCAGTGTTTCCCACCACCAAAAAATCCCATGCTATATACAGACTTGCTTAGTGTTTGCTCACGGCATAGAGCATGGTCACCACACGGTTTTGTCAGAAAGAAATACATTCTGGGAAATACATCCTTGTAAAATACTTCATTTGGGATGAGCCATTTATATTCACACACAACCTTTAAAAATATTTGAAATTACTTTACTGTCCATTACCACCAGATGTCACTGATAACACTAAGCAAAGCACCTTTACCTGTGACTAAAGCCTTCCCTCAAAGGCAGGCTTGCACACCCATATATTTATTGCCCACAGTCTGTACCATGGCCTCCGGTGGTTGACGTTGCAGACATTACTTTAGTATTTGTCATGCAGACCTTATTCAGTGTAAAGCCTGTCCCTGCATCTTTCCTGCTTATCACACATTTTGGGTTGTGTAATATTTTTCCCCAGAATCTCTTCAGATTGGATGGACATAGGCTTAGGGACCGGGCTTCCCTACATGTACAGCTGTGGAAGTGACCAGGAGACCAGCGTCAGGCTTACTGATGCAACCTGGCAAGGTACCAAAAAACACACTTTCCATAGCTTAGGGTAAAAATCAAAAACCTGAAAACTGAAATGCTAATAAAATTCTACCTTTGGACTTGTACCAAAATGGTTCTAGTGGGCAACAGAGGATTAGGATCATCTTTAGGGAGACACTCATGGAGATGATGTGGCTGATATTAAGGGTATGCCAGCAGCCAACCTCTCCCCCTTGCCCAGGGTAGATGGAGCAGACCAACCCAGCTGGGATGGCCGTGGGGGCTGACAGGGACCTGAGAAATGACTAACAGGAAAGCTATCCTCACATCTGCCTCTTGTGCCCTAACAGAGTCTCACACAGGCACCTCAGCAGGCAATGGAGCAAAGGCTACTCTTCCTAAAGGTCTTCAGAGTGTTGTCTGCCACATGTGCTGACCCAGCAGGGTAGATCCCAGTCTGAGAATGGAGTATCAGGAATGGCACCATTGAAGGACCTGATCCACACCCCATACCCTCAAAAGGGTCCACTGGACCTCACTGGACCACTTACATTTGCGGCTTCAAAGGCAGGCCCTGCCTTCCATCCATCCATCCTGGGCTAGAACTATCCAGTGATAATCAGGGCACGTCTTGCTTACATGGAAAAGCTCCCTTGGCAGGTGTCACCCTCTCTGTGGGTGGTTGAAAATCAGAAGCAATGAGCTGTAACCACCAACAAATCCACTCAGTGGTTTGAGGATCAGCAGATTTGAATGTGTTAAACTGAGTGTCTGCAGTCAGTTGGTTTGAGGTCAAAACCAGGCTAGCATATCACAGACATGTTTTAAAGATGAAACGTTCCTCTGTAAACTCTGGTGTTTACATCACAGTAATTCAACACACTGTGCTATATTTTTCATTTATTATTGCTTCCTAAACGTATCCAAATAGATGTCATCTCTCTGCAACTAGAATTTTCCATGCTCACCCCGCCTGCCTGTTAGTATTTGAGAACAATTGCTCTGTCTCTTTTGGTGACTCACAAGACAGGAGTCAATGGCTGTCAGTGAAAATTTGGTTGAAGTCAATGGGACCAGGACTTTACAACAGTTTTGTTTTCATGAGAATGGAGACTCCTATCATGACTTCATATAAATCAGTCTTATTATGGCTTATTTTATCTGATTTAAAATAAATAAAAAGGACATTAAGGTGTGGCATGTGAGAACTGTAAATATTTTAGCATCTTTAGTGGAATATTAAATGTCAGTTTTAGGGATTACTCATTACTGGATGTCCTCTCATATCTTTACAAGGGACTTAGCATCACTAGGAGGATTGCTGTGGATATTTGCAAAAAGATTCAAGCAACTGAATGCTGACTTTAATATTTGTTTTAGAAATTGTCCAATGGAAAAGTGGTCAACTGGAAGATTTTAATTTCTGCCATTTCTGCTTTGTGTTTTATTGGCTGGGAAATTTAGTTAGAGGATGTTGAATTGTTGTATTTAAATTGTCTGTGATATCATTTTTATTCTTAAATTGCTGTAAGAAAAATTAATGAATTATATCCCTTGCAATAATTCAGTAATATTGGTTTATGAAACATCAAGAACACATTGAAGAGAAATTCCAAAGTTTGTACATCACTGCTAATCTTCACAAAACATTTTAAGCGTTGTTCAGAAAGTCCCTGTCCTCACCTACCTGAAGTGATACGAACAACACGCAAGTAGAGAAAAGAAAGCACATTTGGTTATACCTAGAAGGACAGGCTCCTGACTTCAGATCACTTTTTTTGTCTTAAAGTAGAATGTGAAGAGTTTGTTTGGATTTTTATGTTGTGAAAATTGTCAAGAGACACCCAAGGTCAGCCTAAGGTGTTTTAGCTAATGTTGCTTGGGATTTCACCCTCTACCTGCTGCAGTATGGGCAGAGGGCACTTGTGGAAATCTATGTGAGAACTTACATGTAGATATTTTTCCTGTAGCGTCATGCACATGAGAGTGCCGTTTTTACTTCACTAGAATTTACAAATACATCCAAGCCTGTAAACCATACCTATATTTCAAAATCTGCACTTAAGAAAAAAAAGTGGCACGAAAACATTATTACACTGTAGAAATTACCTTGCAATAAATTTGCAGAATACATTAGAATAGGAGAGCCAATTCTCTTAACCCTAAAATATGGTGCAATCTGTGTTCTTTTGTCAACAGCTAATGGTTGTGTTTGATAAAAAAACCTCATAACTCTGTTTCCATACCCCCTAAATAAAATATTTGTTTAATGATAACAGCAGCATGGGCACCAGGAATTCTTATTTGATGAAAAATATTTCTTCACATGGATAAAGTGTACCCAAGTTTAAAAGAAAAATATTATAATGGCCATTCCCAAGACACCTTCTGCAAGTGACTCTTGGTGGAAGGACACAACTGTGCTCTCTGCAGTCAGCCCAGCAGTCACATTCCTTCAGCTGAGTGGGAATTATTTAAGTTTGCTCCAACTTAAAGATAGCAGTAGCAACTGAATTTACTTAGGAGCCAGACAGGCTCCTATGCCAATAAAATTGCACTGCACTGACCCAGAGAGGGCATCTTGCTAGTAGACAGATCAGTGGTTGGACAGGTTCTGCTGCATTTCCTTCCACTTGCCCCAAAACATTTGCACAAAGCAGCGTTAGAAACGTGCAGCTGACACCTGGGCAGGGAGCTGGGGGGTACTAAGGGTACAAGAGCTGTGCCTCACAGGAGACAGCTGGCCCCGGGGTCTCTGCTGGGGAGCAGAGGCAAGTGAATGTCCCGAGGCTGGAGAAGTGAAGTTACTCCACGGTGACCAACCTTGCAAGCTGCCCACCAAAACCCTCATATGGCCAAAGGTTAAGGAAGAAGAGAAAGCTCCAGCATGGGTTTACCTGAACCCCATGGGCCCATGATCTCCATGGGGCTGGGGAGCCACCTCTGCCAACATCCTTCTTCATACAGCACGGTGCTGGTGCCTGAGGTCCCCTGGCAGATTCTGTGCCTGCACAGCCCACTGCTCATCCTGTGAGGCTGCTCCAGCCCTGGGAACCACACTTGTCCTGCCCAAGGATCCACTGCTGGACACCTCTGATCTCTTCCTAAATACCTCCACCCTTCCCAATGCATACACTCCTTCTGAAGGTTTTCTTACTGATGCGGCAAAGCCAAAACCACAAGCATTAGGATTTGCCAGAGCAGCCCTCGAGGTTCTTACACAGGACACGCCATAGGTGCCTATAGAAAGCCTCACGTGTCCTTGCTCCATGCAATGCCAAGGATAGACATGGGACCAGAATGCTACAGGGGCTTCTTTGGGACAGGGGTGGGTTTGTGGCAGAGGGTGGCAGACAGAGAGCAGGCTGGCAGTGTCACTAGTTCTGGGCTTGTCAAAAGCCTGCCTCTTCCACCAAGGTCACGTGTAATGCTAGGTGAGCATAAGTGAAATAGCTAAGAAATGTATTTTCCTGTTTCACACAGATATAAAAATCTACTAAATTAAAAAATCTTAAGAACATGGGATTTGCAAACAATCTGTTCACTGGTACTGGAGTTCACAAATCCAGTATATTACCTTTGTTTAATAAACATTGATTCATAATAAACAAATATTATTTTGATAAGTATGTCCAGATTATTTCTTACAAACACCTCAAAAATTGTAGTTTTCTCAACTTTGAATTACAATTTCCCTTCAATGTTAGCTTGACACACCAAATGAAGAGCGAAAGTATCATTCACTAAAACGTAAAAATTACAAATACAAATTAATGTATTTTCATGTGTACAACTGACCAAACGACAGGCACTGTCCAGTTCTGGTTTGTGAAAAACACAGAAGTGAATGAAAATGTTATATATGTGTCTGTAAATCAGCACTGTCTGAAGACATACTAGTGAATGTGACTTCAGACTTGGGATTTTTGGACACCTGCTAGCAGTCTGAGGTTCATTAAAAAGTTACTGGGAAGTAGAGAAGGCGGCTATAGGCGTGCAGCCAATGTGGTATAAACATATGTTGAGAGTGGGGCAGGTGGAATAATTGTTCTGCAGTCCTTTTTTTTGGGCTGAAGCCCAATCTCTGCTGCTGGTTCTGTGGGACTGAGCTCAGTGACCTATTCTATCCCTTCCAGGCCTGTACCCTCCAACTAAAGAACAAATTTACTTTTACTGTCTTTATTTACAGTATATGCTAATACACTTCTGGGGAAAAGCGCCATACAAAGCATCCGAGCCCGGGGTAGTTTCATGTTTAAGCAGCTGTTGAAGAACTACTCATCCTTATGAAACAGCTATCTCTGAGGGGCTGCTAAAGCCACGATCTGCCTGGTTATCAGCAATACCGATGGAAGTCATGTAAAAGAAGCATGATTTTGCAGCAGGATGGGCTTCCAGGGTCAATCTCTGTAAGTAGCTGCTGTCTCCCATTCTGTATGTATGCGGCCTCTCTCTGATCGCCCACAAATCAGCAGAGCAATGGGAACACAGGTGAGACAAATAGGAAGAACAAGGGCTCTACCATTTGGCTTTTGCTGGGCTACCCACATCCATCCTGAGCTGGATCCTTGTACACGTGGGAAGTTCTGCCTCCAGCCCAAGAGCTGTACACTGCTACAAAATCCAATCCATATTGCAAGGATACTCTTCAGCAGCAACAGGTCCTCTTTTCACTTCTCCTTAGGGAAACGGCCTTCCCTCAGGTTATTGCCCCTGCCTTATGACTGATACACTGGATTTCCACTATGTTTAAAAAACATGAGAGTCTGTAGTGGTTCACCAGCCTTGACAGGAATCTTTTTCAGAAGACCTATGCTGAATATTGTTCAATACAATGGGATGATCATGCTCCTTTTCTCCATGGGATCTCAGGGCACTTCCACTCCTGAGCACTAACATTTGTCTTGTTTTTGGAAAAAAAAAACCCCGCAAACAATGCCCAACTGACTCTTTGACAGAAAGTGTATGTGGCAACCCATCTCCCTCCAGCAGCAAGGCTGGAAGAGGAGCTCCCTGTGGGCCCTCAGCCAGCTGCGGGCACCTCAGGGCAGAGGTGGGGGCTGGCACCTCTCAGCCCCCCACGCCAGTTCTGCTACGCTGGCACCTCATCTTTGCTCTCACCCTTCAGTGTCAGCAGGTTCATAAGGTCTGGTCCCGTGACCTAGATAATAAATACAAGCCCTTGCAGATGTGGAGTGTGGAATTTGTAACTGTTTAGGCAGGTATTGCTGGTATTTTAATCACTTTCTCAAATGGCCCATCTGTCTCATTCTGCCAGCAAATGAGGACTGGAGCTCCACAGTTTCTTACTTCGTGCCTTGGTTTGAGACAAGCTTAGGGGGAAATGCTCTGGAAGGAACATCTCCTCCACAGAAGGCAGGTTTCAGCACTCCCTCCCCCACCAATACGAAAGGAATTTCTTGGAGGAAAGTGAAAAAAACTATTTATTTAACAAACAAAGTGCCACAAGGCACAGGAAAAAATGAATAATGTTAGATATTAAGCCTCCTCGTTGCGGAGAAAGCTGGTGGATTAAGAGTTCCCTCTGTAGCTGGCTCGGCCCTTCCTGAGATCCAAGGCTGGGATGCGGCGTCCCCGCAGCCTCCCCGCCGGTCCACGGGGTCCGATGATCTGGTTATCAGATCACAGCTAGGCTGAACAGTTCCAGAAGAAGAAGTTACCAGAGGATTCCAGTATGCCGGTATGCAGTCCTGGGAAAATTTCTTGCCTCAGCTAACAGGCTGGCTAAAAGCAGGAATTTACTCTCTCCTGCTGCAAGCAGAGCCGAGCAATACGGGGGAGTGTGAGTCCTTGAACACAAACTGCCCTTAAGAATTCGCCCAGCTTCCCCCCCACCATGTTTTCCTCCGACCCAGCTTAAAGCTGTGGGACCCATCTCCGGGCATGAAGCAGACGATAGGGAAATACAGTATTATCATGAAATCACCCCAAGACACTGCAAGTGTTTAAACGAGCAGCAAACCTTTTGGCTTGTGGCCACCTTCAGAAGTACAGATTATTAATATTTATTTATATCAAATAATTAACTAGGAAATACAGGCACAGACCAGTGCTCAGCTCGATAATGCGGTATTACACAAACATGCAGCAAAGCAACCTCCCATCCCTCAATCCTTTAAAGTAACAGGCAGGAAAGAACAAGAGAGGTACCGAGCATAAAGAAAGAGCATTTCTGTGTCACAAAGATTAATTGCAAGAATTGTTGTTTATGACTTATTAAAGATTTTTGAAAAAACCCATGTTGAAAGAAATAACAGTTAAACGTAGGGATGACTGTGCTGGGTCAGAACAGCAGCATTTCAAGTCCAGTCCAGGACTATCTCCAGAGCAGCCAACAGTAATTGCCTAATGACAGCATGAGCACAGGGGAGACTGCTCCCCAAAATGCTTCCGCAGGATGCGGATTTGCACCTCAAAGGGCTCCTGAATCAGAGGTGTTTTTGTTGAACATCCCTGCACAAATTTTTCTTCCATGATCGTGCTTAACAGCTTTTTGAACTGCTTCCTGACATCCTTGAGCAGTGAGTTCCAAGATTTGAAGAGGTACCTTCCTTTGAACCTGCCACCCCATAATTTCATTTGATGATCACTCTTCTCCCCCAGCTGTTATGCTAAGCATTTGAGTAAATACCTCTCCTTGAATCCAGTGGCAACTAAAAAAACAGAATAAACTTCCTATTTAGAGAATTCAGCTGTATGAAAGCATATATCTATATATACACCTCATAAGATACTCTGCAAGGTATCTTCCCCAACAGCAAATGCATATTCTTTATTATCTTACCAATGTCTCCCAAAAAAAAAAAGGCAAAAAAGCCACCAAAAAAAAGAAAAAAACACCAAAAAACCGCCCACAAAAAACAAAACCTGGTGATCCTATAGAAGATACTTAATCAGAGAGTAGCAAAGGACTATGCGCAAGTAGTAGGATGAGAACAGGTGCATTTGCACAGTGCAGACCTAGAGACGTATGTTGGGAGCACTTCCACAAAACCAGCACAGCTTAAGCAAGTAGGAACACATCTTTGAAGGGATCCACCGCACTTACAGCCCTTGCAATCTTGAGTATTGTCAGGAACTTGGGTGTATTTTTAACATTTTTCCTTATCGTATGTTTTTTAAAAAGGCCCACATCTTCAAATAGGAGACTATTTGCTTTCATTTTGAGTCATGTCAGTTTTCACAGCTCTCCTCTCCTCAGCTCCTTGTGATGCATCCCCATCTTTCCCAGCTGGAAAGGGGATAAAAAGAAAATCCCACCTTAGGTTTCTCCATTGGTGGATATGGGTTCATGCATTCATCGTGCGTGTCTGTATAGGACGGGGAGGCCCGAGCCGTGAGCCCCAGGCAGGGCAGGCCTGTGTCTTCCCAGCAGCATCTTACCCAGAAGGGGGCTGGCCCTGCACTATCTCTGCAACCTTCTCCCGTGGCACCAGGGCTCAGACTAATGCAGGAGAGACGGAAGAGCTCGGGCCAAGGCGATAAGCTTTATCAGCCCACTTCCTTCATTGGGAACAGGCAGCCTCATGTCTCAAACAGATGCTGTTTTAAAAGCACACACATGACACGGCTGCCAGGACAGGTCTGGGTTTTTCACGATGGCGTAGCACCGGCTCCCCTCCGTTGCTGCAGAGGGAGGTGGAGCGCACGCTTTGAAGGGAAGAATGAGCTAAGACCTGCAGGAAGAGTCACCGAGTCCTTGAGGGAGGACAAAGTGACAAAGCCAAGCACCAAGCGCCCCGAGGGTGCCACACCCCGGCCCGGAGCTTCTCCCGCGGGCCGGGACCGCGCCCAGTCGTACGCTCGGGGCGTGGGTGAGCCGCGACGAGGGGAGGGGCGGGGCGGGCGATGGCGGCAGGGCCCGGGACAGGGGGCGGCGGCCCCCGCGCTGCGCCACCGCCACACCTGNGCTGGGGAGGGGAGCAGCGCCCGACGGTGGGATTGGCAGGGGCGTGCACGCAGGGAGTCAAGAGGCATCTCTCAGGCCGTTCGTCCTTAGCCAGACCTGCAGAGGGGGAGGACATCGGCGGTCACTTGTCTCTGGGGCAGCGCAGGGATGAAAGGCTGGCAGGGGAAGCTGGGCTCGGGTATGAGCCTGGTGGGAGGTGGGTGCGAGGGAGCAGTGACAGCGGGCACGGCTGCCTTGAGTGTTGGCCTGACTGTTCGCGTGCTGCGGCACCAGCGAAAGGAGCCTGCAGGGAGCAGCCAGGTCGTGTCCGTCTGTAGGTGTACAGACTACCTTCCCAGAATCAACTAGGTTGGAAAAGGTTGCTGAGATCTTGGGAGTCCAGCCTATGAGCGAACACCACCTTCTCAACTACACCATGGCTCTGAGTGCCACATTCAGCCTTAAACACCTCCAGGGATGGTGACTCCACCAACCTCCCTGGGCATTAGACATTATTCCAATGTCTAATCACCCCTTCTGTGAAGAAATTCCTCCTAATGGCCATCTTAAACCTCCTCTGGCACACTTTAAGGCGATGTCCTCTTGTCCTGTCACTAGTTGTCTGGGAGAAGAGACCAACCCTCCCCTGGCTACACCTTCCTTTCAGGGAGTTGTAGAGAGTGATAAGGTCTCCCCTGAGCCTCATCTTCTCCAGGCTAAACAACCCCAGCTCCCTCAGCCATTCCTCATAGGACATATGTTGCAGACCTTTCACCAGGTTCATTGCCCTTTTCTGGACCTTAAAATACCTTAATTCAGCTTTGCTGATTGGGGGCTCCAGACAGGAGCGTCCTCACATCCCCAGTCCTCCATGACAGGATGGCACAGAGTCCGATTGGTCGCTGCAGAATTTTTTTTTTTTTTTTTTTTTTTTTTTTTTTGGCATATACAAGTGCTTTGTAAGCATTTAACAAATGGGCTAAATGTTACCAGGACTCAGTGCCATTCAAAAATAGCCTCCAGAACACCTTCAGAAGCCATGTGTGACTTTCATGCTCCATTTATAGAGACTGTGTGTGTTTATGGGTGGGATATACGTTTTTTGGCAGCTGCAGTCCCTCTAGTCTCCAGCAGGCCTGGTGGATCCATCAGTGCACACGCGAGAGGAGGGTCAGAAAACTCCACCAGGAAAGGTGAAAGAGCAGACTGCAATTTCATGTGGTCAAAGAGCTCCACAGTAAGTAGTGTCAAGATCCAATTGCCCAGTATTGTTATATGAGTGTGGAAGTTTGTCCAGTTCACCGAACTGTGTTCAGCTAAGACAGCGCTTCAAGGAAGGTGCAATTATTGGCTTGGCAAATGTAGCGTGGGACTGAACAAGCTGTGCAAATTGCCTTCCTTAAATCTTACAGGAGTCATCATCCCTGAAGTTCTTGGATGTAACTCTCAGGAGAATGTCGAAATCAAGCCACAGGGAGCTGGGTGTCCAAAATCCCCAGTTTTCTACAGCCAGTAGAAAAGGTGCTCCCAGCATTTTCTGGGAGCAATACAGGTTGGAAAAGCAACAACATATTGGCATGGCCCTGAAATAGTCATTTGTGTAAGCCGTTTGTCTGCGCAGGCAAGATCTGCGTTAATCCGGAGCCTGAGCCAAAAGACTCCTGGGCAGTGTCTGCCAGGTCATAGGTCTATCACACACTAAGCACACAGACAGGGAAGGACATTTTACATTTCTTATCTGCTAGCAGCTACAGTAAAATATCTATTAGTTACACTTTGAATGGTTTAGTTCACACCATTTCCTGACTTAGACTACACTTCTGGCAAGTGGAGTGCAATACCTAAACTTTGCAGAAGCTGTTTCTGTTTGTCCATCTCTTGTGGTAGGATTTCAGAACCTATTTATGGTATGGCTTAAAAGTTATTCCCAGGAGTACTGAATTGTTTAAAGATTATGCTACTGTCTGCCTGGCAGTGCTTTGTAATGCCTAAAGAACAATCCTGGCTATATGACTTTTGTCCATATATTTAGAAGCGTATCATTCTTGTATAGGCACAAGTTATGTGTGTTTATTCGACATATGAAGCACTGTTAAAAGAAAGAGAAATGCATTCCTCCCAACAGCTGCTGCTCATTAATTCATTAAAAGAAAATCTACTTCCAAAAAGCTGTTCACTCAGGAATTAACATGTACTTTTCTAGGAGGGTTCCCAAGCTGTCACATCGGGACCACTATCGAGCCATATACAACAGCGTACTATAAAACTGTACACATTTCACAAAGCTGGGCACTTCCACCACTGTTGATCATATCTAGAAAATGAAATTTGGGAATCTCTTGATGCTCACATTTGGAGCTTGATTCCAAGTCCAATTTAGCCTATGAGAGTCTTTTCAGGAATTTCACTGTGCTTGAGGACATGCTGTCAGTGCATAAAGGTTCATGGAATCTTTTATAGATCCCACTGCTAAATTGTCTTTACTGGGGAAAAAGTTTAGAAGGGAGCAGAAAGTTAAGTTTGCAGGTTTAGTGTAGATCGGCCTCATATCTGGTTAGCTTTGTCCTTGTCCATATGTCTTCAGTTGTTTTATCTGAACAAAAATAAAACTAGATTCTAGTTTTATAGTAGTCCTAATTTAAAGACAGTTTACAATGATTGGAAAGTCAAGGTTCACTGGCATCACAGTTTCAATATTGTTCCTCAAGGAACTGTTTTGGAAAGATCCACACTTCCCAAATGCTTCAATTTAATAAAGTTTTAGAAGAAATTCAAGATTGTATCATCAACTTATAAATTCATCTGTCAACTAAGATCTAACAAAAGCTTATATTTGGATGCAAAGATTTTATTGCCTTTGAGCTAACAGTATCAAGTGCCTGATAAGCGGACCATTTCTGCTAATATTTGGAGAACAAACCTTGACTGCTGGGCTTATTCCCTATCACTGAAGCAAAGGGAAGGATTCTCTAAGCTCTCATTGACTTAACTGGGAATTAAATCAGAACCTGTGCCAAAAGTAAAATGCAAGTAGTTTCACAACATTAAAATAGTGAAACTGCATTGTTAGTGGAGATGCTGATTTGTGTGGGTTTTATCACTTAAGTGTAGTAATTGTAGGTTACTGGGACAAGCATTTTTGCCTCCACCACTAATCAAAGACATCATCAAGGAATGTCAATGAGGTTTTGTGCTCACTGAATCTCATCTACCGGGGGGCAGGAAAAGACCGAATAGTGCTTAATGATTAGATCGATCCAGTTTCTGCCTTGCCATTGCCTTGGTCAGCAGGTGCACTGCTCAGAGTTTTCTGAGACTCCAGAATGACAAAGAATGAACTGTAACCAGTAAGGAACAGCACGTGATAGAGGGAAGTTTGGGAATGAAGTTGCAGTCATGAAAGGAGCTAATTTTATATTACAGTAGTTAACACAATGTCGTGATCAGTTGCATGAAGTCAGATTCTACCTGCCTCATTAATAAACCATTTTTAATGCACAGGGAAGGGCAGACTGAGGGGTAGTATGTGCCTTTGCCTTCAGAAGATTCTTTTAAAAGAGTAATGTAAAGGGGTGCTTAAAGAAAATTAATTTGCCATATGGAAAAGATTTCTTACCAGGCTGACCAAATACTTGTCAGCCTAACGAGAGGTCAAAAATATGTTTGCAAAGCCAGGCTTGTTGCAAATCTTGCTACACAGAAAAATAATTGGAACTTTTGTCATGAAAACATGAGCTCCAGTTTCAGTGCACCATTTTGCAGAATGGAACACGAGGTCATTTTGGGTGCATGCTCGTTAAGGAAAGGAATTGCATTGGAATGTAGGAGGGTAGAGAGTAAGAATTTGAAGCTCCTATGTCTGCAAGAAAAGAGGGCAGTATGTATGCCACGGTGACTTCTGATGTACAGACACCATACTGAAATTCTAAAAATGTTAAGGATGTAAATTAGTTGTACTGAAGATCACAGTCACTACAGGTTGTCCATCAGCTCTCCCTGAACCCATTAGTCAACTTACTATCCTTGAGTATGTACAGGAATGCCTGCTGGGCCCGGGCTTTATTCAGGCTCCAGTTCAGCAAGACTTTTAGAGGGCATGCACAGGGTTAAACGAGTCTTGTAATTTCACTGAATCCTGGAGAATCCCAGCAAGGCTGAAGCCAGTAGCCTCACAATGAGGTACAACATGCCTTCCCACTGGGTCCCAGAGACAGTTTAGATATGCACCTTAAGCCATAGGAATGCTGCAAATCCAAGGAGGGTCTTGCAGATCCTGGTCTTCATCTGGGTCAGTTCCATTTGCTGTTCAGCAGTGAAACTGCACTGTGAGAAACAGTGTTACATCTGTCAAGAAAGAAACAATTGAATAATGACATTTGAAACTTGATCTGTGATTTGAGGGACCAAGAATAGAGGAATCCAGATCTGCTTCTTACACAGAGGTAGCTGTAACTGGACAAGACAGGGGTTGTAGAATTATTTATTCATGAATACTTTTCACTTTGAAGAGTATTTTAAGGCATTTGTAAGAAACCACCCTGATGCTGGGAAATAATTGACGGTCCCTTGGACTTCTTTCTTACTGTTGCAGTTCAAGTACCCATCCTGGGCCTGACCCTGACTTAATGAAACCCATGAGCATTTGGTGTAAAACCAGGGTCTCTCTAATGCTGTATTGAAGCTGCACAGGGCAGAAGTGCTGTGGAACTAACACAAACATTGAATTTTAAAGAGCTGGGATAATCTTCACTTCTTCAATCTTTTTCATTAGCAACATTGATTTATTTTTACACTGTTGCAGGCTGGTAGCAGTATAGTCTGGAGCTGGACCAAAAGTGCTTGGTTTGCTCACCTGAATGTGCCACTACTCCCACAGAAATGCAGTACTCAATGCAACTCAAGTGTTTACACAATACTGTTGTAAAGCAGGCAATAAATTACTTCCTTTATGGATAGACCTGTGGGTACATTCTGCTCACTGCTGTATTAACTGAATATTAATGATTAATGAAAAAAAAAGACATGAGGAATAGTTAAACCAACTTGTTATACTTTTAGGATAATGTAAAGTTTACTGACTGCTGTAGCAGGCCCTTTCCATCCTGCATGTACTGCCCTGTACACATGCTCCAGTGAAGGCCCTGGTGCAACACATAGCAGCCTGTTTCTAGCCCAGAACACCTGGAGCCAGCCTGAGAATCATTACATTACAGATCAGATTAAAATGAATCTGTTATTTTAAATAATTTCTCTTCTGTTTCTGTCTAGGACAAACAACAGCATTTAGTTTGAGTTGAAAATAAACAGGGCAACTGTACTGACCAGGACCACTTCAATTTTCCCTGATTACCTCAGATTTTTATGATTGCTGAATCACTAATTTGTTCCATTCACATCATCTCGAGTTTTCTAAGAAACATAGAACTCACCTCTTCCACCTCTACTCATGTTTAAATAAGATTGCACAAGAAATCATGTAATAGCACCATGGCTAAAAGTAGCAAAATCAGGCTGGTAAGATCTATTTTCAGACAACTGGCACACCCACAGACTCTTAGTCTAATGTTTGATAAGGCCAAAAAACAGCTGGATTGCTGTGATCCTGTGATCAGGTTGACAGAATCAGCCTGATTCTGACCTCACACAAGTGCAAAATAATTTCTGACTTTGTCCCTGTGCACTTCATGCAGGTCTTTGGATTATACTTAAACCGTGAACACAGTTCAAGGTTATCATTTCACATTAACAAGGGTTGGCTGAGAGGCTAATCTAAAGTAACCAATTAAGAATTACCATGGAAGCCTGTCATAGTGAAGTCATGGAATTTTCTCCACTGAACCTCTCGGTTACAGGCCTGGTCCCACTGTCTTGACTGTGAAGGGCTCTGACAGGATTGCAAGCTTGAGTCCTGTGGGAATGGGCTCACTTACAAGCATCACGAGCTTGCATTGAAACAACCTCCAGCTTTCATTCTCTTCTCTTGAAGCAGGGTTTCACTGCAGCTGAGTTTACCATAAATGGATTACACAGAATTAATTACTGTGTCTAAAAATTACTCAACTACCTTTTTCCTAATGCTTTTCCTAATATTCTGAGATACCTTACAGGATATAAGTTTGAGTCCATCTAGATACTGGATATGTAACATATTTCTTCTCAGGGGAGAAATAAGCGAATTGCCAGAAGAAAAAGGAAGTAATTTAAATCCACATTTAAATCCTGCAATGTACTTCTCAGTGTGAGTTTTACTGCTTGGATTTTTTTAAGGATACTCATTACAAAACAAATCTTTTAACACTATGTAGTTTCTGCAATCATTTTCCCATGCAATAACAATTTAAACAAAATTGTTTTAACTGAAGTTAAAAAACTCAATCTCAGAAATTTACAACCACAGTAAGAATCAGTGGTTAGAGATTTTAGAGCCAGCAGAGATTATTTTGATTATCTGCTTTGTCTAACATGAAACTCAGGTTGTCAGTCAAGAATTCCAGTAACTTTTGTTTAGGACTTTGTTTGAGTTAGATTGTCCTGCTGAAATTTAACACCTGCAAAAGCAAACAAACCTTTTTTTTTACTTCTTATTTAAGCCATTATTTACTCACCATTGCTGTGTGGTGGCATTTGAAACACAATACTTAATTGCTACTTGAAGCACAGAAAAGGAGATCGTTTCAAATACTACACATTGGAAACCATGGGGGAAATGGTGGCCACAATCTTACTTGAAACAACACCACTATTTCAAAAGTCCTTAGCACTGCACTAACTATATTGCATGCTGCATTTTAAGGCAATTTCTGTAAAGAGGGGTTGGGTTTTTTGTTTTAACATTCCTTTTTTTTTTTTTTAACTAAGGGTGCAGACTGAACTCTGAGACAAGAAAGAACATTGTGCAATACTCTGTGCTGTTATCTAAAGAATATTGTTTCTTATCTTCTCTGGATTTGTACAGCACAGCATGGCTAAACTTTAGTGATGAGTGAGCAGTTATTTCAGGCAACAGGGGTGGAGGGCATTGAGAGGAATGCAGGGAAGGAGCACATTTAGATATCTGGAAAGATAATACATTAGAAAATTATTCCTTGCTGTTACATTGCTTGCTTATGGGACAGCCTCCTACAGGGATCAGGAGAGTTCCCATCACTTCGAACACAGATGGAAAAAATGGTGTGTTGTTAGAGATGATTGCACTGGGAGAGAAATAAAGCGCTTGAAGTGCTTTCATTAGTCCTGTCCACGTGACTTTCTGGGAGCACCTTAGGTGCAGTTCTCCAGGATGTCCCTGAACCCTCCCAGGCACATCTTCTCTACGGAGAGTCCCCGCCGGTGAGACCAGTGTCTTGCTTTGCCAGTGCGTCCAGCTGTTACTCCACCCTGTGAATCAGCTGTACATGCACACCCTGTTTTGCTGTCATCTCTAAGGCCCTTTCGGTGTTTTCCTGCCTCACTATGTCAGACAGGTAAAGGGAAACCAGGCCAGTGGCCAGGACTCTCAGTTTTCCCATTCTGTGCTGCTGTCCTGCCTGGCAGAGCAGCCATGGAGGGCTGGGTAGGGAAACCACCCTGCAGGTCTGGACTGCCATGTAGACATGGAGACAGCTGAGCCATTCTTGCAGGCTTTCACAAACAGGGCTCAAAGACCACATTCCCTATGAGTGGCAAGCAAGAAGCCACTTGCATCCCTGGTACCAGAGCACTCAGACACTCTGAAGTGAGCCTGTCCTGGCCGCTTCAACACGCTGGGTCAGAAACAGGCCATGTTACCTGGCACAGCCCTTACTGTGACAGCATCCCGAGTGCTCACAGCAATGGCCCTACATCAGAACTTTGCAAAAGAAGGCCGTAGCTGACACTGTGCTTCCCCCTCCCTCTACATCTGCCATGGCAGGCAGAGCACACCCAGGGAGAACAACAAAGGGCAGCCTACTTTCTCACAGGTAAATGCTGCACATAACAGTGTAGCATGCCTTAGGGACAATGTGGTTCACCCAGGACTACAAGGTGTTCCCAGCTCTTGTGCTCCTGGTCTTGCTCAGGAACAAACTGGGCCTGGCTTTGGAGATGATCCAAGGCACGACTATGAAGGTTTCTAATGGATATATGTTTGTACTAAATTACCCAAAGCAATGTCCGTAAGGCCAAAAAGCAAAGTCCGTAAGGCCAAATGGCATGGGTAGGAAAACCAGACAAACCTCTTGAATACAGAAACTCTACTTCATTTCTGATTGCTGCAATGACAATGTTTTTACTGTTCCAAGATAATTAGACATACTGAACAATTAGCTTATGAAGCACCAGCTCTGGAGTCACCCGGTCCTCACCCTCAACTGATACCAGGTGGAAGGACACAGCACCCTACTTCTGGAGTCCAGCAGCACCTCACCCTTCTCCTCCCACACTGGAAGTGCTTGAAGGTGAAAACAGCAGTGGACCAATGAATCTGGCCCCAAAGGTGTTGCTAGTGATTGCTGAGACATTACACAAATGAAACCATGGCACAAAAGGTGTTCATAAGATTACATATGACAGATTTTCCACTCTCATCTTGACCTTTGTCTTTTATTAAAAGAGATCAAAGAATTCATCGTGCCACCTGTAAAAGATAACCAGCTTGTTACATAAATGAACTGCTGAGCTGTGTTCTTCCTAGGAGCAAATGAAGTCTGTGTGAAATCCTGGTTACCTCTGAGGCAGCACGTCAACTTTATTTTGAAGGCTTGAGTGCTACTCAGTTAATACTCAGGTCCTGAGTTACCTGCTGTGAACAGGTGAAATTCACCCAGTATTTTAAAGTGGCATACTGATATTTTCCAAAGTGTTTTGGTGAGTTGCTAGCCAACAGGCTACAAGACTCGGTGTTTATCTTTTGTGTTATGCGTCAGAGGTAATTACTTCACTGGGTAGGTGTGTCATTGGGAAGAACTGAAAACTCCCTTTGTTTCAGGTTACCTGAATGCCTCAGTGTGGCAGGTGAACAGTAATCAACCTGATCCCCTTCTCCTCCAGCAAGGCCTCACAGAAGTTATTTGGTTTGGTAGCCTCTTTGTTTCTGAGTTACTGCCTTTAAGGCAGCTGGGGCTGATAAGATAAGGTGACTGTGTATCTGCAGCCTTGACATAAAATGGATTTAGTTTGCCCTCAGTGTTTAGCAGGGTCGTTGAAAACCAATTAAGGATATATGTAGCCATTTGTAAATTGTATACGAGCTGTTTGCTATGAAACACAAATATTTTTTTCTCATGAGTGAATATTTAATTGAGGTTCCCTTCCAGGTAAGCACTTGCAAACTATCAGAGTTAAAATTAAGGTCTGGTGAAAGTAGGCAGTGCTGCTTTGTTTAGAAATGTCACTGTGCTTGTACCTCCCTTGTACTTGGTCTTACGTCTTCATCAGTGCCCGCCTGTTTTCAGCATTATTGTTATCTCAGAGCAAACAGAGGATTTCCCAAGAGACAGGTGGATACTTGTACTTCAGACTCCAGCTTGGTGTCTTGCTCATGATACACTAAGGTCAAAACCCCTTTATCTGGGTGAAGAATCTCCATTAGTATATCCTCTCCTTGTTCAGCGCTGAGAGCTCCCTGTGCAGCCTGTACTGCTGTTGGGCAGCTGTGCTCTGAGGGGAGCACAAATAACTTCACCTCCTAAGGGCACTTGGAGACGTTCGTGTTTGCTGCAGATGCAAGTGATGCAGAGTAGGAGAGATAATGTATGGACCAGTAATAAACTGCAGCCCCAATATTACATATTTTCTGTTTCTCTCACTATTAGATGCAGTCTTTAAGGTTAACTAGTCTTACACTACAAAATAAACCTGATCTCTAATGTTCGAAGGGGGAGAGCCTTGTTGCATAGAGCACTTAAATCAGGCTAGGCAAAATATGAGAAGATATCTGAAAGAGACAGTCATGAGTGGCAAAATAGGCTAGAGTGATATTTGGGACTTCTGAACCTTACCTAGTAACCTCTACATCAAGGAATTTTTTTTCTGTTTCAATTAGAGAAAAATATGAAAAAATGGTCTGGCACCAAACTGCACAGTAATGCCCAGCTTATATTACTGTCTTAGACAAGGCAAGATGTTTTATTTTTGGCTGAGTATTTAACTGTGAATTGCATTATAGGTAATGCAGCTTCTGAAATTGAATGAGAAATACAAGTACCAGTCAATGCAAACAACTTTCACAGCTTACACTGAAAGAGCACTTGGCTCTGGAGAGAACTGATCTGGAGGTAGAATCACTGCCATTCGGTCTTGAGACTGGAGTTTGAGGCCTTTCTAATGTTACACACTGGATTTGAGAATCACCAGGTGAAACTCAAGAGCTTAGTTTATGCTGAAAGTCAAACAATGTGATCTTAAAAGGTGTGAGTCAGTATCATATCACAGGAAAAGAAAAGCTACCCTGTCTATTAATTGTACATTAAACTTTGCACTCTTATCCCTGAAATTTTGAGTTTGGGCACCCCTAGCTAAATTGAAATAGCTTATTACTTGTGGTTTTGAACTCTTACAGCCTCATTCCCACAGTCAGAGCAATAAAAATGTCAGCAGTGTATGTAATTATAAAACAACTTGGAGTAAAAAAAACCAACTGTACATAGACTATGAACTATTTTTCCCTCTGTCAACCAGTGGGCATTTGTTTTGCCTCCACCTTCCTTACCACTCTCACCTGCTCTAAACACAGATCTGTGCTCTGTCTACAAAGCACATGAACTAAGTTAATTAATGTTATTTGACGTGCAGTTTTTGTCAGCACCATCTTAACACACCTCTACTTTGATGTTAAAAACCGAAACCAACCAAACAAAAAAACCCAACGAAAAACACCACCAGAAAAAAAAAATCCACTAAAAGAGCTGGTCTCATAGAAAGTGCTCATGTGTGCAGGGGGTATTTGCAGTATATGGAACTCAGCTCTGCTTTTAATCAGATTTCAAATAGAAAGCACAAAGGAAGATATCAAGGTGAAATAGAGATTACTTAACCAGGGGAACTCCCTTCCTCTTTCCTTTCTTATCATAAGCATTAAGATCATAATTTCACTTTAAGACGTAAAGGCTGTGTTGGCCCTAGTTTCCATTTGCTTTGAGCCTTGGACAAACATGGCTGGATTTACACATATGGTATAATCTCTACAAATTCAGTATGTCATGAACTTCATTCGTCATTTTACACATTCTTAAACAATGGTTTGTGACATGATTGTTCTCATTCAATAGATTCAGAAAACTCTCAGTGCTTTTTCTATTTGTTTATTTGTTGGTAAATCAATAATTCATTGTGGATTTCAGTTACAAAGATGATTACCATAGAATTTCCTTCCCTGATCACATTCATGTTTAAACCTGCCTTTACTAGGAGTAATATTTTATCTGTATTTTACCCACCACTAAGTCTTGCCTTCCCATCCATTGTAAATAATTTCTCAGTCTCAGTGTACACAAAATATAAATGCCAAATTATGTTTTGTTTCAGTTGAAAAGAAGATTTTATTGCACACTTTGCATCACTCCCTGTGGAAGTTTACTGTGGAATAAGAATGTGTTACTAGAGTGGTTACTAAGACAACTGTCATGGGAACTGAAAGCAAACTGGGACTTCTCAAAATTTGCTGAGAAGAAACATCCTCATAATCTTCCTTTAAGATTTTCTCTCCTTTTATGATGGGTAAGAACAAACCAGATAAAAGCATGAAGTCTTGTCTGCTTATTTTTCTTTCTTACAACATTTTAAAATAATCCTTCATGAACTTCATCATATATACTTTTCTTCATGATCTACCATGTCCTCATAGGGCTTCATGATGATCAATCAAGGACTACTTGGGGGTGCTGCTGGAAGACAAAATGATTGCGAAGAGAAGGATCTCCCAGCATGTAACCATTGGATCATTTAATGAGATTTATTTCCAGGCCTGAATGCACCTAACCTCTTGTTAGTGCAGGAAAAAAACCCCAATCTGAAAAAAAAATATAGCAAAACAACCAATAACTGAACCTGGCAACAGCAGCTTTTCATGTAGGAACAACAAACAACTGAACTTGGCAGCAGCAGCTTCTAGTAGGAACAAAATGCAAAAATGAGGCACAAGCCTTGTGCTCTTTTTCGCCGTTTGTCCCCTTCATAAGAAACCCAAAGAATGTCTCAAGAGTGCTTTGCCAATAGATGCTGGTCCACTGTGACCTCAATCCGTCAGGTTTTCAGTAAGCTCAGTGTGGGTAGTGGGGAAGTAGCTCTCAGTGCAGATGGAACTATAACTTGCCAGGTCCTTGGTCATTCTTCCTGAAGTCTGACATTTCAGGAATTATAATGCCAAAATTTCAGAAAGTGCAATGGGTAATAAGCTGCTTATTCAGTTGTGCACAATGAAAAAGAAACTGTTGTCAGTAATACCATATGGTTCTTTTTCCTTTTACAACTCTTCCAGTTGACAACGAAAATCAAAGACTCTTGACTGTCCTACATGACAGCAAATCTCCTTAAATCTATACAACATGTCTCAGAACGTGGCGTCCTTTCCATTAACTACTCTAATGAATGTCCTTTCTTTTAGCTGCTATACTAAATGCACAGTCTATGAGTTGTCAGGAGGACAGAGTTAGCTACTATAGATTTTTGTTAATAAAAAATCCCTGGAGTAAATGTGCAAACAAACCAGCAGGGATGCTGCAAAACTCTTCCAGCTATGCCTTGCCTAACCTGGATGAAGCTTTCTATTTGAGAAACAGGGAGTTTAGGTCTATCTGTTCTTGAGACTATTAATTCTGCATGAGCAACCAAGAATGACGGATTTAGGGCACGAGATTCCATGTTTCCCAGTTCCAGGATGATCTGGCTTAGGAAGTTTTATGTTGACTAAAAATTGGCTGGCACGAAGCCTGTTAAGCAAAAGCCACTTTATAGTGATAGGACTTGCTTGAGCAAACTCAGGCAAGCACTTGGAATTCATAAATGACCCACATCAAGTTTAAATGTTATTACAGATTAAAGTATAACAGGAAAATTAAATGGGCCTTCTCTCTAAAACAGGGAAGGCAGGCTTGATGAGGATGACACAGTTTGGTTAGGGGTCAGTAAGTCACAGGAACTGTTACAGGGAAGAAGACAGAAACTGGGTTCTGCTACTGACCTGCTGAGCAATCGGGATTCTTTCGTTACCTCCTCTGCCTTATTAATTCCTGTAAATGGTTAGTAATGCTATCCTCTTAATAAAGCAGGTTAAGAGTAAGTGCTAGATTAGAGCAGATCTTAATCCTGTAACTTAAAGGCTTCATTTTGATTTGGGTCTTATGCCTTATTGCGAGGTCTGACTGAAGATGATGTGGTTAGGGTGGCCATAAAAGCTCTGTCTTCCTTAGCTAATGCCTAAATCTAGAAGAAACCAAATTCCATGGAGTTTTCATGTGGAATTTTCCCCAGATTGTATATTTATATCTGTTTTTTCTATATTTGTACTTCTGCCCCAGGATGTCTTGATGTGGGCTGATTGTTTTGTGCCCATTTCATGCCTTCTCCAATATTCCCTCACACACACTCCAAAGGGGATCCAGTTTCTAAGCATTCTTAGACAATGCTTATCGATGTTATACATGATGTCCATACTCCCAAAATTCAATATACCAATTTTCAGGACACTCTCAGGAAAACCAGAGAACTGAGGACTTTTACCCCCACTCTGGAGCAGAGGGCACTGGTTTCTGTCTGGAAAGGATGAGAATGCTACTGTAAAAAAAGGAAGAAGGGGCTTGCATTATATATCTTCCCATCCTTCTAGGGGGGAGGTGGGGAGAGAAATACAAAGGAAGGAGCTGAGTGACCCAGCTATAGAAGAGTTTCATACTGTCACAAAGACATCTGCCTAGCCAAGTGTTCAATAAGGTACGGAGCTCTGCAGGCAAGAGGGTTTGAAAACATACCTAGCACAAGGCAAAAGCCCAGGAAGGAGGCAAAGGGTGTCTAACACATACTCCAAGCTGGCAATTGTTCTGGTTCCTTGCACTGAAGACAATCCTTCCTGTGTAAGCTCAGTATGTTCACAGTTTTGGGTGGAGCGGTATTGAGCAAGCTGGTAGTTATGGATGCCATTGAGGTACCTACCTTTCCCCATGTATTGCAGGTGACTGTGGGAGAATGGCACAAGGTGATGTGCTGTGGCAAACAGGAACCTAGAGATTGTATGTTGCCACACTTAATTATTAGTCACCTAAATTCCTTTTGCCCCTAGGTCTGTGTGGTTAGGAAGCAATGGCAAGCGTTAGAAGGAAAAGAAACCAAACCAAAAAACCAAAGCAAAACAAAACAAAAAAACCAACCCAAAAAACCCCACCAAAAAACAAAAACAGGGGTTTAAGCTTGGATATGTAACTAACATATGGAAACAAATACTTACCTGGCTAAATATGATCTATTAAATGAGACATCTGTCTGACATGGAGTTGCTTCAACATGAAGCCCCAGGGTGATAGTCTCTGAGCCCACGTTGAGCTATGGACAGGAAAGGATTTAGGGAATGAAAATCTCCCAGAATGAAAATGGACTTCCCATTAGATCCGTGCAATGCTTTGTTTCAAGGGGATGCAGACACACGCACTTGTTTTGACTTTTCTTTTTCCAATCACAGCCAAAATCTGGATTTTAAGACTTGATTTTAAGGCATGAAAAGATCTCATCTTTATCCTTTCCCATCCCCCCCAAAAAACTCTAAGAATGTCACTTAGGGTTCTGAGTGAGAGCTGCAGAAGCTGGGTTCTTACAGCACTTCTCACTTGGAACAGTTGTTCCTTGTGCTTGGCAGCCTACCCAAAACACTGTGATAATTTGGTCTGGTTCATTTCCAGTGTCATCCTACTGAGTAAGGCATGAATCCCATCATAAACTTATTGCTTAAGAGAAGAGCATAGAAAGTGTCCTCTCACAAATCATATTTTTGTCAAATTAACCTGATCCAAGTGAATGTCAGCATATTTTGTTAAATTAACCTCACCCAAGTAAATCTCAGTGGAATTGTTTCAACTGAAAATGGAGGCCATGTCTGTTTCCCAAGGATGTTTGATCCCATGGCCCTTTTCTTGGAAGCTGTTCAGCTTAGACTTTCTTCCCACCTGCTGTTGCAAGCTGCCACCCCCATGGCTCTGTTTTGATGGTAAAGCTGCCTATAATCTCCAAGGATCATGCAAGAGGAAAGGAATATTACCATGAATTCTCTCAGCCTGCAACTCAGCTCCCCTCCCCTTTCTTTCACAGACCTGACACAGTAATGATTCTTTTACTTTAATGTGGCACATTTTTTAATTGCTGCTTGGTGGACTCTGTGAAGGAAGATGCCATTTGGATCTCTGCCAAAGCAGGACCTGTATTGTTTGGGCTGTCCTTTTTGTCACCATCCCTTGATATTCCCAGGCTCTCTCCTGCCCTGTATATTTTCCATGTAGTGGGTTGTCATTCTCCTTGTTCTGTGCCTCCCTGTTCCTGTCCTGTGTCCTATGCCAAACAGACAGACACTGGTTGAAGTGGGATGTTGCAGACAGCAGCTTGGGTGCAGGCAGCACAATGTCCTCAGTCTCACAGCTCAACTACATGCCATTGCTGGCACAGTGGAAGAGCTGTGTCCTACAGGCCGTTGCCCGTGACTATGTAAATCAATGTGCTCTTGTGACCAGCCAAGCAAGGAGATGCAGTGGGAGGCCAGCGGCTCCTGGCAGACACTATCCACAGAAGTGCATTATGTTCATGGGTGAGGAGGGAGAAAAAATGAGGGGCAGAGACACAAACTTTGTCATCTATGTATGTCTATCGACTGTTAGGCTACTTGCATGAACATTTTATGTTTTATGGAAAGTCAGAACCAACTGAAGAATACTCTATGCTTTATAGTTTCTGAGCTTAGATGGATTTTCAAAGTTTTCTCTTTTGCTGACATTGCTGAAAATATGCTTTACTACACAAAGCAAGCCTCTATTTTGTTAAGTAATTATATTTTCCGACCTTGCACTTCAAGAAAACACAGTGACTATTACAGGCCAGCGCCGATGCCCATCACTAGAGAAAGCTGGAATTCATTCCCCGTTCTCTGGGCTGGATAGAGGCCGGGGCAGCTAGGGACTCGGTGAGCCCACGCACGACAGCTGTCCCTCAGGGTCCTCTGCCTCCCCTGTGCCGGACGCCTTCCCCGTGCCATCAACCGGCTCGGGCAGCGCCGACCCCGGCGCTGGCCCCGGCGCGGCCCTGGCAGGTGCGGGCGTGGTGGCGAACGCGCCCCGCGGCCGTGGG